>CACRXP010001639.1:25227-36567 GCA_902702965.1 Spirometra erinaceieuropaei | reverse complement strand
TCTCTTAGTTCATCTAGTTTGTTAAAGAGGCTTTGCACATTTGCGGATATAACCTTCAATGACTGATTTGTTGGAGAGGCCCGGCCTTCATTGTGACGGGTTCTGACCACAGGAAAGACCCCTTTGTTTGGACTATTTGTCCATTTTTGATCTTCAGCCCTTTCTCTCCTCTGCCAATTCTCTCCTTCAATTCTGATCACAGTTCTCTCATTTTCAGTCTTTCCCTCGGTTCGTAGTCTGGTTGAAAAAACACTTCCTTGTGCGAATTTCGTAACGTCGTTCTACTTTCTAACAAAAGCGCTGCTTGGGCTTCGTTTTCCAAAATAACTTTCAGGAGTCTTGGGGATTTTTCTAGGTCACGATTTGGGTCCGCTCTGCCTAGTCGGAAAGCTTTTTTAACGGTGAATATTTCCCCATCCTGCAGGACGGCACTGGCGTACTGATGGAGAAGGTCTAGGTCGTGCGTCACTCGTTCCTTCGGAATGCAGGACGTGGACTCTGGGGCGCCCCTTATGACAATATTTTGCTTACGATTTATGGAAGAGCTCATTATTGTCCCGTCCGCGCTAGGACGATATAATGCTACTGTAGTACTCCCGACGGATGATGGCTAATCAACATTAGAATGCTTTTCGGCCGGCGAAGGGAGTTTAGGGCACGGATTTTCATGTGACGTACTTGCTTCGGCAGTGGAGCTCTTACAATCATTACCCTGTTGCAATGTACTGCACGAAGGCTTATCGTGTCCTTTTCCATAAACGGAATGGTTAGGACACTTTCCAGATGAGTTAGCCTTGTGAAGAAGTGGAGTAACAGCATTGCCTTCCAAGAATAACGGCGAGTCCTTGTAGTTCCTAACAGATCTTCTGAGGGTCATCCTGGCTTTCCCAACTTTATTGTTCGATGATTTGGCAGGTTTTGTTACTATAGCAGGTAATGGAACCTGACTTATTTTTAATGCATTAGTGTCGACTGCCACGTTATCCACCGGAACTGATTTGTCTAGAGTTTCCTCTGAAGACATAACTCGCTTCCTCTTCCTGACTGGCTTTGACTTTTCCGCGCTAGCGCCTTTATTAGTAGGATGTTCGTCGCCGATTAATCGGAATTTTGGCGGATTATTTGGTAATTCTATCTTACTGTGCTTAAGAATAGTCATGATGATGTCCGTCAGTAGGCCTTGCTTCTCTTCTAGCGTCTGGACCCACTTCTCAAGTTCCTTACAGCCGACACAGCGACCGACAAGCGCAGAATCCGTCCCGTCTGTCATACAGTTTTCGAGGCCTCTTGGCAGTGCATCGGTTCTTATTTCCTGTCTTATCTCTTCGAGCCTATTGTGCGTAATCTTCCTGGAGTCTAATGATTCCAGCGGCATTTTATCGCAAGAGACTGCTAATGAATTAAAGACCGTTTTCAGCTGCTCTTCTGTAGTTGATAAACATATCTGACTAACGCCAAACCGTTCATCGATAGCGCAGTGGCTAACACTGTGGCCTCCGAGACCGCAGGTACCGAGTTCAAATCCCGGTTGCACCACTTCTGTGAACGAGTTTTTTATAACAAATTGGCTCATTGTTGATAATTTTCAAACTCTTCAATCAGTTCTAGAGTAGTGCAGGATGTTTTCAACAATTGTTAGAATGAAGAATTTGCCAATTATGAAGTAAAATAGGAAACGACTCAGCCGTTTATAGTTTTCGACGTAGATCTCGGAGAATAGTTGTCAAGTAGGGAGACTTGTACAGATGGTCGGACGATTGCAAATATCTTTTGATGGAGAATTTGTGGTATACTTCACCGGTGCGAATGAGAAGACTAATCAGTGGTGCTGTTCCTTGAAGAATTCCGGTAGAATCTTCCTCCTGATACCGTGGGAAATAACGTCGAGATCCGAAAATTCCAATAATGATAGAACTTTCGAGTTGGTGTACTTGTAATCCAAATCCAAAGGATACGTTGTCAGTTCGCAATTTATTTCCACGCGACGTTCAGTCTGCCCTAGATTGCGAATAGTGTAGTCAAACAGTGTAGCGTGTTAGACCTATGTCCCTCTTGCTCGTTTGCACTGAAGTAATTGAAATTCGTGAATATTTTCTGTTTGCGTTTTATTAAACTGAAATGCTGGCGGCTCGGGCAAGACGTCCACTTTCAGCTGCCCATGGGCAGTTCACTAGCTTGTTAAAAGGCGCAGAAATCGAACGCGTCCGAAGTTTTTATCTTATTTTATCATATTTGATTTTCCTGCTCCGAATCCTCTGGGCTTTAGAGTCTCGTCACAGTTTTACATGCATGACCAGACCACTTAGTGCCCGATTAGACTGGCCCACTCACATGACCGAAAACATTGATAATAGCATCGCTGTTATCCCGTTATCACTAACAAAGCCGACGTCAGATGGTTTACGGGTCTTTGACCAAGTGGATTGTGGCCGCCCGTAACTATAGCTATAGAACTTTATGCGCATTGTAAAATGACTGGAAGCTTTGCTGATTACTTTCGATCGGCTGACGCTAAGATATTAAAATATACAATAAAGATTACCGATTCGCATCGTATAGTCCCCAACGATTGCCTGTATGGTCCACCGGTCGACTTTGTCATTTGCCGACAAGTTCGCGCCAAGGTGGCAAAAATTCCACGAACCCAGGAAGGTCACCTATACTGAGGCCGCCCAGATATCTCCGGCTTCAAAATCAAAGACGGCCATTGTCATCTGAAATGAGTTTATTTTTATGACATTCCGGTTGTCCTCGCACCTGTTTTGGACACTCAACGCTGCACATCTTAAAAGGAGCTCCGTGGTACCACAACGTCATCTGCGTATTCGATTTTCATGACGCACTGGGGACAATATGCTAGATGCTCTGTTAGCGCACCCTGAGTGACCCAGTATTTCACGTGCTTGAATACAGTCATGACGAGTGCTGGGTGAGCCATAAATGACGTTACCCACTTCAACTCTCTCAAAGACTTGGTTCGTGTGCTGTGCTGGTGGGCTTCTGTTACCGGCAATATAACATCGTAGAATAGCGCTTGAAAATTTCCGCTGGAGAATGACCCTCTCTTCTTCATATTCGCCATCGCCAGAAGAGCCCCCTTAGATAGTAGACTCCAATGTCAGTTATGCTGTGGCGAGGGGACGTCGGTAGGGGGCGACTCCTGAGAGTACTATGCCTGCCGGGTTCAAAACTGGACAAATCTCCCTTCCGCTGGATGATCGGACCCTTCGTCAAAGCTTTCAACACTCAGTTGTCTTCTGTGGTGGTTGAGACAGATATATTGTAGAGCTAGCATGTCTTCCAATCTCGGTACAGCCTCGTATCTATTATCTAAAATCTTGACACCAAAAGCAAATCGGGTTGTTTTGTCAGATATGTCATTCTGCTTTGCCGTTTGATGCGCCATAGTGCCTTCTAAAGTTAGTTTTGCAGAGGATGATCAACTTCTGTTTAATTTAATCCTACTGAGTGGGACTCTAAAGCTATCCGCCTTTTCGTCAGTGTAGCAATGGAATTGGAGAAAGTAAGATAGAAATCCTTGGCAATTGAAAGACCAGTGAGATGATCGGCATATTATTTATTCAGAAATTGGCAATCTACAAAGGCCAGATAGTAAAACAACACTCTGCTCCCCTCTGGCTCGAGCCAATTTATATAACTGCATAGATACCCCTGTAGCCTGTGTCGGGGTCGTTAACAAATCTCGCATGAACACGAAAGTCACATCTATGTATACTAACGCGCAGAGTGTATGTTCAAAACTGGATGAACTCCGAATCCATATCTGCGACCTCCACTCAGACGTTATCTCAATAACAGAAACATGGTTGTCCGGACAGGTTGATGATAGGGAGCTTATGCTGCCTGGATTTCAACTGTTCCGCAGAGACAGGGAAAACGGAAGGGGTGGAGGCATAGCAACATTTGTTAAAAATGGCTTGTACGTTGCGGAAAAAGCTGCTAAGCTGGCTTTTAGTATGGAAGCACCGTGGCTGACCATAAGAGCACCAGGCTCTCAAAGCTTCGACATCTTGGCAGTATATCGTCCCCCGAGAAATGATCCCGAAGGTGACGCCCAACTGCTGGATGGGCTTAGATTATTCTCTACACGGCTGAATACTCTCATCGTTGGGGACTCTAATGCACCTCACATCGACTGGAGCTCGGCCTCCGCTGACTGCTCTGAAACAGCATTCGACCAGCAGCTTCTGCATACCACCGGCAATCTGCTTCTCGCCCAACACGTAATGTTTCCGTCGAGATTTCGTGAGGGCCAAAAAATGAACTGCCTCAACCTTGTGTTCACTAAGTCGTCTGATAACATCTACTTTGTGAATTGTCTCCTCCCAATAGGCCAGAGTGACCATGTAGTTCTCATGTGGAAGTACACCTTGCTCTCCCTGCCTGCACAACCGCTCGATTCCTGACCCAATATCTGGCGCGGCGATTTCGAACTGATGAAAGAGAATCTTCGTTCTATCGACTGGGCATCCACACTCTCCGGCGATATCGAGGAGGTTTGGTGTCAGTTCAAAGAGATAGTCCACAGCCTTATCTCCAAATACTGCTTAATCATGCGCAGAAGACTAGTGAATAGACTCCGCGGGTTGACTCCGTCTTTAAAGAAGGAAGTTAACAAGCAAAGGAAACTGGAGAAGATCCCTCATTGGTCGGACGCCAGAATCCCTAAACAGTTATAAGTTACAGAGAAACCGGGTCAAAACTCTCATCGCCAGAGATTTGCAAGTCTTTGAAAAGGGTCTTTTGAACCGTGCCACAGTTAATCCCGAAGTCCCTTACAGTTAAATAAGGCAGAGTAAGCGGAACAAAGATCCCATCCCACTACTGCGAACGTCCGAGGACACGGAAATCTCAAATGACAAGGATAAGGCTGAACATCTCTCTCAGTTCTTCCGGTCCGTCGATAAAAGCGAACCCGATTTTTTCCCACCCACTTGTGGAGACGAAGAAACGCCCATCATTGAAACAGTCTTCTCCACCGAGGCCACCGTTCAGAAAGAATTACTTAACCTGAAGAAATCATCCTTCCCAGGCCCTAACGCAATCCCGGTCAAGCTGCTGAAAGAGCTTGCTCCCGAAATGTTCAAACCGTTAGCCTTGATCTTCCAAACGTCATTTCTCACTGGATGCCTGTCCTCTGATTGGAAGTCCGCTACCATCACTCCGCTTTTTAAGGGTGGAAGTCGTGCGTCGGCGAATAACTACAGGCCAGTGAGTCTTACCTGCATATGTTGCAAAATCATGGAGAAAATCATAAAGAAAGCGTTGATGCAGTTCCTCGAGCAACATCACCTCGTCTCCGGTCCCAAAACGGTTTTCGAAGTTTTAGCTCCTGTTTCACAAATCTACTCTTTTCCCTCGAATGCGGGACCAAAGCACGCGACGAAGGCAATGCGGTGCACGCCATCTACATCGACTCCAAAAAGACTTTCGAAAGCGTTCCTCATCAACGTCTCTTGCACAAACTGCGCGACGCAAGAATTCGTGGACGCCTTATTGTATGGATCCAGAGCTTTTTGACTGGACGATCCCAAAGAGTGGAGGTCGGACGCCAACAGTCCTCAGAGGTAAGCGTGATTAATGGCATCCCACAGGGCTCAGTCTTAGGCCCCACGTTATTCCTCATTTTCATGAATGACTTCGTCAAGGACCACGACTGTGATACCATCCTGTTTGCTGACGACATAAAATTGTGGAAAGTTATTCGCAATGCGGCAGACGAAGACCACCTACAAACAAACTTAAACAGGTTCGAGAACTGGCCGAAGCGCTGACTTATGCCCTTAAATGCGAGTAAGTGCAATTTTCTTCAACTCGGCAGCTGCAGAGCCTCCAGCCCCAGGACTTACTTCCTTCAAGATACGCCACTGCAAGTTGACAGTCGGAAGGACTTGGGTGTGTGGATTACCACTTCACTCAAACCAACACTGTACTGTGCCAAGGCGGCTAAGTTAGCCATGGCTACATTGCAACTCATTAGGCGAGCCTTTATGGGATTTGGCACTGGCTGCTTTTCCAAGATATTTGGCACCCTCGTGCGGCCTCATCTAGAATACGTCATACAGGGGTGGAGACCCCGGACTTCCAAGTATTATACCGTCTTGGAGAAGGTCCAGAGACGGCGACCAAAATGTCGAAAGGTCTGGGAGCACTGCCCCATGAAACCAGACTGTCAACTCTCAACCTGTTTCCCCTTTCCTACAGACAACTACGTGATGACCTTGTACCAATATTTCTCATTATAAACGGCCTAGACTGTTTCTTAGATCCCAGTGATCACTTCGCTCAAGCTGACACGTCCACTTTGGGTGGTCATCGCCTAAAACTTCGCGCAGGTAAAGCAAGGATCAATAGACGAAAGTTCTTTTTCATTAACAGGGTGGTTGCAGCGTGGAATGCCCTGCCTACTAATGTTGTACTGTCTTCCTCTGTGGGCTCATTTAAGTGTAGACTCGACGCGTATCAAGCTTCCCAGTCACAAGCCACACAGTTACGCAACCCATCACCAACATATATACGCTTATACTACTTACAATTGGAGAGTAGCCGTTAATAATCACCACCTTTTCCTCACATGCTATTATGTACAAAATCTCTTTTTCAACTTTCCACTTATCAGTGCTTTTCTCAAACGATTTGTAACCAGTAGGGAGTTCAAAGGCGCTTGTCTATATTCCCCTTAATAAAACTGAACTAAAGGCCTCGTCCTGTCGACTGCACGTTATCTGAGCCGTAGCCGATCCCCCACAAAAGCTTGGTCAGAACTACTGTCACTACCGGAGTTAGCAGCACACTTTGCGCGCGTGAGTCTTAGACTGAACTGCTCCAGTGTGGTTGGATTTTATTGCCACCATTGTTGTAGTCTTATATGTAATCCGGCTCCCAGCACACACAGTAATCCTTGATTCAAACACACAGAAAATTTACAATGCTGTGTTGACCACAGTTGTCGGTAACATTCCAGTGGTGTAGACATGAACCTCCGTCCGCGACTGATGCCCTGATAATGCACCAGACGTGGTCTGACAGGCGAACCTTGGAGACGCAGGTGGCGCCCACACTGTGTCGTGCCAATGCTGGAATGAGTGCATTGTTCAGGAAGAGTTTTCGCCTCGCTGCAAGTGAAATGCAATTCTATTTCTTCTAATTCAGTCAGCCCACATATATCCTACACGACTCACTGGTGGAGGTCTTGATGTGCTGGTTTCTACAAAAGCCGCAGCACATCTCAGGATTCGACATCGAAGAATTTATGTTATAATGGGGGAGAAAATTCGATTTCTTAGTCCCCAATTCGACCTTTGGTTTTTTTCCATTCCTCATGGAAGGAACAAAGATAGCTAGTTTTCAGGTGACTCTCGATAGTCACGCATGGGATCCGTACCGGACCCCGGTATTTTACGGGGCAGTTGGTATGTCAGACCTGATCTATTCGCATAGTTTGTAACCAATAACCACTTGCTGGTCAAACTCGTGAGCCAATTTGCTTCTCAGTTGGACCCCGCTTAAGGTCGCTCCACTATTAGACACCCGAAAGCGTGCCAAGAATCCAGCAGATAAGCTATCAGGAAAGTATCATCATTCCGGTCTAGCCAGTTAATGAGTCAAGGTTTGATTCTCCAAGCGAGGTGTATTTCCTTCTAATTCTACTCCGTATAAAGGGATGAGATGTCTTCCTAAAATGCTCACTCCTCTCTTTAACAGTGATCTTCTTAGGCTGATGAAGATAAAGATGAGCCCTAGCCTGCAATAACAATATTGTACACAGCCCGTTACTGTTATCCCCACATATTGGCCCCCTCGGTTTTCTTGTCCTCAAAAATCGTTACCTGCACTCTTCTCTTATATATCTGCCCTATCCAGGGTCAATTCGTAGTTTCCGCATCACCTAATGACCGCAGAGAAAGAAGCATCGATCCTCGTCCAATGTGAGACAGTTCCCTTCTCGGACTCAGAACACGCCCCAATTGGTCGCAGTGGACATCGTGTAGTTTTCATCGGAGGTGATCTCTACGTAGTAGGCGGCTATGTCCAGTACGCCAGCGGCCTCCGCGTAGAGGCCGAGGTCAGTTATGGGGCTGAAGACCGCAACTTCTGTGTTTTGCCTCTTTAGATTTGGGCCTACAACGTTTTTGCCAGGATTTGGCGTAAAGTCAGTCTTAAGGGTGGCGACGCTTTCAAATTGGCACTCTCCACTGCAGGTATGCTTGTTTTGCCGGCTTAATCCCTCTCCTCCACCCTTGTCAAGCAATCTCCCTGGACAAACAAATCCTTATAAACGGCGGGACAGGCGTGCCCTTCGGTGAGAACATTGACAATAGTCTTGTTAAGGTGGACCTGGTGAATGAAACCTGTACCTCGTACCCTTGCAAGCCGAAAAACGGTGATCCGAACAATATGCCACAAGCCACTTATGGACATGTGGGTTTGTCAGCCACCCTGCACTTCTCTTTCCTGTTACTGCCTTCTTTCTGTCGCCCTTTTATTCCTTTACTCTCCCTCTCCTTCATGCTCATTGCATAGACCATAACGCTTGGACGAATTGGGGGGAAATCTGTGCTCTTCAAGGTGGGCGGCGCCATGGGTTACACCTACTCCATCAACATTTATGCCTACAGCTTCGCCGAAGGTACCTGGGAGGCACTGTATAGGCGTGAAATGGATACTGAACGAATGGTCACTGAGAGGTGAGTTGCCCTCCCCCTCCTCCTGACAAATACTGTCTAAACTATGGGATTCAAAGAGACAGGCCGAGATAGCCTACCCCGGGGGGCTAAAGCCAGAGTGGGAGATAACTAAAGATATAAGGTTCCTACGGACAAACCGCAATCAGACTCCTGGCACGACAGCTCGTGTAAAAGTTAAATCGCTTCTACAAAAACAGCACCCTGCTTGAATCGTTCCTAGTCACTTGCCATGCTTAAAAATGAAGAGGGTGCGACTGTAGCCATGAGACACCAGAAAGCTGAGACTTCCTCCGTGGTCTTCATCAATGAGCCAGAACTGACAGTAGATAGACTTTCTGGTATTGTATCCAGTCCATAAATGTCCTCACTTAAAATTACCGAGTTTATAGCACTGTCAGAACCGCGAAACCTGGTGTCAGCTAAATCATACAATCCGGATTGCATTTCAGACTACCTTGCGGGAGAACTGACTGAGTCATTCTCCATTGCCTTTTAGCAGCCAGTAGATTACGATGAACTTCTAGAACCCCGGAGACCGCAGCTCAGGACCTCAAACCAGCAACTTCAGGTCAACCGGCCTAACGTGTCTTTGCTGAAAAGTGTTGTGACAAATTTCCAAGCGAGAATTGACTTCCTTTGTCGGGCAGATTCGTCCTTTTAACAACACGACTTTCATCAAGTCTTAACCATATCGAGGAATGTTGAATGTGGTGTCAGGTGGCGTGACCCGCAAACTTTACCTGAAATCTCGAAATGTCATCACCGTTGACGGCTCGACCATCGATTCCGACGACATCCACCGTGTGCCTGGGTGTGCGGAGGGACGGTGACTTACGCTTGAGTCAGTTTATGATGGCGGTTGACTTTCGCCGCACCTTCCGCACTCTTCCCCCCCCACTCGCCCAACTCAGTCCCGTGTCAAGACAGGTTCAAGAAAACTGAAGGCGACAGTGGCTAAACAGTGGGTCTTTGTGTGCCGCACGCCTTGTCCCCGTGCACAGTGTACCAGGTTTTCACACAAAAAGAAAGGGAGACGGCTCCAATGCCACCTGGGTAAGAATGTCACAGAGGCCACACTAAGGAGCCGTTGCTGCGTGACTTTCAAATCAGTTGGCCGCTTCTCAAGCCACGGCTTCTGGTGCACTGCGATAATTAAAATCTTGTCATATTGTAAGGAATATGCGCTGAGTGCTGTGGGGACGTAGTCCCGTGAGTCGACCTCGTTCTCTATTCCCTCGTCCAGGAACCAGTCCACTGTCGGCCGTCTTATTCGGAGATTGTGTACGCCTTGCTTTTTCAAGCCGGACCAGAGCGAAAGGGGAAGAAAAATGTTCAAAAAGGTTGATATCTAACCCACCGAGTGCTCTATAAAGTGCTATAATGCCCAATTATGACCTATGTCATGACGGCCCTGAAACGCAGTTTAGTGTGCTCGTTTCGTGTCGCCAATTACAGACACGCTGATTTTCTCTCTTTAGGTACCGACACGATACGGCTTTGTGGAAGGAAAAACTGTACATAGTTGGTGGCGCCAACGCCGATGGCAACCTACCCTTTTGGCCTGTAAGTAAGCCCGCTTATCCACGCCATCCAGCAGCCTTCCTGCAATATTTTATTCTCTTCCAGATGTTTTTATTTGTAGTTCGCATATATGTGCTTCTTCGCGGCCCATCTTTAAGAAATTACTATTTCCTCCGAAAGTGGGGTGTCTGTAAATTTGGGCACTCCTATCTCCTCTTTTTCCGTCATAATTTTAGCCACATCCAGTCTCAATATCTAAAAGCGCACCATACATTAGGTTGATACATTGCTTTGGTTGTGAAGTTTATTTGAACATCTACGGTTTGCTCAAACTTGACTAGAATTTCGAGAACTAGTAGCGCATGTATTCTGTCCTGCAATTATAAGGTCGCCTTTTCGTAAATGAAGTTTCATCGCTGGTCAGGGGATGGCTGTCTCACACCTCTAAAGCCATCTAATATTGGACTTTGGTCAGAGTCAAGTGCTTGATACTACCGACCAGATAAGCAACACTTTCAAATCGATCTTCCCCCGAAATACGCCAATTTTGGTTATTTTTCGCCTTTTGCGAATGCGTAGAAAAGCGCACCTGACGGATGCTGAGCAAGTCAAGATTTTGGCGCTGCTTTCAATGTGTGTCAGCCGTCTAAAGAGACCCGAAAATCGCAGTGGATACCTACACTAAAGCTCGTGGTGGACCTTTCATCTCCCGCAAGCTGTTGCGATTGGTGTTTCTTACAGGGGAAGTGGAATGCTCAATTATACATCCCAGCACTTTCTGCCAAACTACTGTCCTTTGTGGGTCAATGCAGTGGTGAGTATTTGATGTTTCAACAAGACAACAGGGACATGCACGCTGCCCGGAGGGTGAGACGGTGGCTAGGAAGCAGCCATCTCTTAATCGCATTGAGAATATATGGAGACTATTATCCAGGCGTGTGCATTGCAACGATCAGACTGACCAGTCAAGGGATCAACTGAAGGGGTCTATTAAACAAGCAACCTGGAAGTTTGGTTAGTAGCATGAGTAAACGCTGTTTTGGAAGCCTGAGGCGAAATAGAGGTCATTTTAATTTCAAGCAATTACACAATAATATCCCTGGCCTTGTAA
>CACRXP010001638.1:28705-42770 GCA_902702965.1 Spirometra erinaceieuropaei | reverse complement strand
ATGAGACACTTTAAGGGTGAGAATATGAGTGAAGAGTTACTTTTACGGTCATGCTTACAATGTAAACACTGTCGACTCAAGTGACTGATGTGCTTTTCTACTTATTTTGTTCGAAAGGAACAACGTGGCTACCTCTTCCTGAATTAGTAGAAATTCTCTGGCCTCAGGTTCTCAGGACGATCCAACATTGAAGTGCGTCAAACCCTAATATTTCATTTGGACGTGCTACTTATTCATAATAAATAGGTTTAATTTATCCGCCTAAACTGCAGGTCGCTGCGACTCATTAATGCGGGTGCAACAGGGTCATTTGATACAGTTTAAGGGTCATCAGTTCATGAAAAAAGTGCAGTTTTAGTGCGAATTATTGCACTTCTGACCAAATTGGTTTACCAGTCCCAACCTTGCCTAAGTCGGCGTAGTCCTCGTCTCGAGCAGCCATCTGAGCGACGGTGTTTTCCCACAGTTGCAGCATTTCGCGCCTCCCACGATTCTCAATTCGACTGAGCTCGCACGCGTTGTCGATGCGAAGGCTGATAACCTCATTTTTTGAGACCGCAGTATCCAGTTTCTGTTGGAGTTTCATCCGTTTGGTGCTCAGACGGCACTCTTCACTGCAAAGATACTTTTAATGAAAAAGGACATCCTGGTTATTATCTTTGGAATATTTGCGCTTATGGCCTATGTTCAGAGAAATGCGTCAAGTTCAGTAATCAAGAGATTTCTCTGATTAGTAAGGAATATGTTCCTTCGCGAGGCCTCCAAGAGGAAATTTCCTCGCATTCAAATTCCATTTGGGACATTTTCAGAAAATGATATTTCCTGGTTGTTAGATGAACTATTAATTTATTTGATCTCAGTCGTTTTAAACCTTCTTTTTACGTAAGTGAGTCTCTTGATTTTCGAACTCCAGAAGCTATATTATAGCCGTATTTAACGGATATTTTTGTAAATGCCGTAGGAATCTCTTGTATTTGCAGAGCGAGATCCCCAGAAGGTGAAATCCCGCACCGCTATTAATCAGGTAATAGATTAGTCTAGAAGTTTCATTAATAGTCCGGTTCAGTACTAAGGAAAATATGTGCAGGCATATAGATAAGGCGATCTAGCGATTTCTCCTGAAACAACTGGGAAATTTAAAGGATCGCCGTAACCGTTTAGGCCCGCAACCCTGGTTTTTTAACATCAGATGAAAAGGAAAAAACAGAGTCAGCGGAGATGTGGCCCAGGGGAGACTACTAAGTCTCGACCGTTTAAACTGTTGCTGAAGAGGATTTGAAAATATCAATCGGGTGTAAAACGGTCCGCTTAATCAACACCCCTCAAATTTGTGTCAAGTATTCAGTATAGTTTGCAATTTAACCATCATAGAGAATATCACGAGCAGGAAACTCGCAGCCTGGAAAGGATGACTGTCAGAAGTCATCCAGCTGTTGAGTCTTCACAATTAGGCGTCAGGTGATCTACTGCCGCGTTTATACAGCTACGACGGTCAGCTCCAGGTATAAATTGATAGTAACCTCCTTCAGACCCACAGGATACGTTCCTGATTGAATTAGTTCTGTGTTATCGACTTTGAATAAGATGAAAAAACAGGCTTGCTATTCGTCTTCGTTGCATCGAATGGGCTCTGCCAGAAGCATGTTATTAACAGTGTCGCCGCTAAATCTCTGCTGATCCGTAAGTCAATGATAACTTATTCAATAATCCACACAAATCGAAATATTCATACGCACGCTTCTTGACATCACCTTGTTGTATCACACCTTCATTCGTAATATCACGTTCGTTTTTCTTCTCGCCTGTTAGATCATGGGCTAGCAAAAGGCGTAGTTCTATATCATGGAAGCTAATGCTACGCATTTTGACAGAGCGCTCGAGTAACGTACAGTGGATCTCCTGCTAGACGACGTACACTTTATGTTAAAGACATTTGGTAGTAAAAAACCCATTTCCACGCACACGGGCTGTCACGTACAAGGCTGATCGAAAAACGCTCCCGAAAGGCGTTTTCGCTGTGCTTTCAAAACGCGCTCTATTTCGCGTGCGGACATGGGTCCAAACACGATAAATCAACCTTCCTTCCATCTTCTACTGGTCGATGCGCGTTCGACCAAAACCGGGGGAGACAAATGAGCGAAAAAAAATGAGAGGCTCACAGAGAGCAGTACACACCGCAAAACAAAATAGGAAGCATTCACTTTTCACTTCCGACATCAACACTCCATGGTTCAAAATAACCGGACACTTGCAAAATTTTACTGCCTGCCTCAAACAGCATTCAAATTGTTTTCATACGCATGAACGCAGGCGGATCTCTCACAGCTAAAGTCCTCTAGACAATAAAACACAATAATCTGACAATGCATACTAACAGATAAATGTTTGAAGTCCCAGATGAAATGCATTCATTGCAATTGCTGACCATGGTTAACAAAGAAGGTTGGGATGAAAGCACACAGATGTGGACTTTTCACATTTACTTGCTCCCGCCCGGCAACCCCACAGGCAATGGATTACCTGCATATCTCAAGTCCCATTAGACACACGACTCTCATTTCTTTTGTCTTTTATAGCAAGAGTTAGTCGACTGTAAGCTAAACCGTCGAATTCAGAAAAGGGGTCTTAAGCTAGGGATTCAGTGGTCACGCGAACGGCTACCACAGTTTTCTAATGTCAAAAAGTACGCCATGTTAGGTTTTGTAAAATATTGAATTGCGTCACAGTTAAGTCAAGGGCTGCTCTATAGGGGCCGCCGGAGAACTTAGAAATTCGAAGGGAGATAATTCCTCTCTACCCGCTCCCACGGCGATCGTAAGTGCAGTGTGCACCATCTGTAGTCGGAGTGACAGTCTTTATGAATCTTATTACAGCTCAAAATACTAGTACATGTACAGTCAGGGCGTCAAGACGAATGTGGATTACTCATTCAGCTATTAACTTTTAGGTTATGTGACCCTGGTGGCCTAATGCGTGGCCTCATTACTTATGCATGCCGCAGTTGGCAGGAGCGTTAGAAGCCGAATCACAGCCATCATTGTTTAGGCATCAGAAACGGTTCCAGTGTCATTCTGGCAGTAATTCGCTCCGAACGTCTTACTGTCATGGTGAATTTCGAGAGTAAAGGAGGTTAGACGCTAGAAACCTAGGTCAAAGACTGACACGTCACTAGCGATGTAATCTTGACAGCGTGCCTGACTGCCATTCTGGAAGACAATCAGGTCACCGTTTCAACAGTTCTCTCTTGCCTCCATAAAATAAATCCCCTTAAAGGTGTTATCCATCTCAATCTGGGACGAAAAAGATGGAGTTTTGAGCTTCCTGTTCCATAGGTTCCGAGTCCACAACGGTGCAGATAGAAACACAGTCTTGAGCAGCCGCCTGCGAACTGCACTGCTGGAACGTCAGCTGGTTAGCGAGTCGCTAATTTCAGGCTGACAGATGAAGTAAATCAGAGGTGATTTAAATGTCACGGCCAGGAGGATACTTGGGCATGCAGGGATAATAACCACGTCTATGTGCAATGTACCTCTCCAGGACAGCATAAATGCCCAGAGGAATAAGCCTCATTGGAATGACGAACCCTGTGCCGTCAGTTGCTGTTAGTCGGTTGTAACAGCCTATGCGTGCCGTTTGCTGTGTTCCGTTTTCATTTTTGAGGCTGAAAATTCACGCGTTTCAAAATTTCTGCGGCCATCAGGTAATGCAATGTTTGATCCTCCATTTTATGCTCCAGTCAAGCAGGCTCCAGTAACTTAAACATCCCCTTCCTCGACTGTTTCCCTAACAACTTGGCCGATTCCGACTGCCTGGAGTGGCGAAACAGCCTTACTTTCCTCATGTACACTTTATTCCAGCCCTTCATTCGGACGCTGTCCTTCCAATAATTCTAGAGGATGATTTATGACGACTCGAGGTGTCAGGCGGGGCGACTTTCGAAGTTAGATTGTGAAGTAGGGCGCGCTCGAAACGTCAACAAGACAGTTTTCAGTAAATACTGCAGGAAATGGACGTACAGTAGATGCGCTAATTCACAAAATGTTAACCAAAATTCTGAAATGTGTTTTCGACTCGAAAAGATTACATAAGTGGGGTTGTAATAGTAAGCACTGTGCAGCATAATTCCATGACAATTCAGTTACTCTAGGACGCAGGCGCTTGAGCGAACTTCTTTCCAGCCGCCTGCACAAATATACTCTGTAAAAAATTACTACCTAAGTAGTGTGGATTTTTTCATTGATTTTCTATGCGCTCATTTCGTAGAAAACATGCATAAAATATTCATTTTTACTCAGTTGGTAGAAACTTACGTCTTATTTAAGTTTTGTACTTGAAGGAAGCCTATAAATCGGTTTTAAAAAGTTTCTAAATATGGGACTTTTAGGACCGCAAAACGCCCGTTCATAAAACATCGCGTCTCTGCATTTAGTAATGTTGCTTCTAAAGTTTACAAAACCACTCAAATCCACTGCTAAATTTTATAAACTCCATATCGTCTTCCTTAATTGCATATATAAATGTATGATTTTCTACACACGGAAAATATACAGCTTGTAGCTTGGAAACCTTGGATGCAAGTGTAACGGCAAGTCGGATTGCAAAATTATTCGAAAATTGGGAACGTTTTGTAAAACCGGTTAACACCCTTCCTTCAAATATAAAATTTAAAGAAGACGTAATTTTCTACCAACTGAGTAGAAGAATGAATATTTTTATGCATGTTTTCTATGAAATATACTTGAATTAATAAGAGCAGCGAAAGTCAATGAAAAAATCGACACTACTTAGGTAATAATTTTTTCAGAGTATATTTGTGCAGGCGGCTGAAAAGAAGTTCACTCAAACGCTGGCATACTGGAGTAGCTGAATTGCCATGGGATTATACTGCACAGTGATTAATATTGCAACCCTACTTAAGTAATCTTTCCGAGTCGAAAACACATTTGAGAATTTCGTTTAACCTTTCACAAATTAGCTCATCTACTGTAAGACCCTATAATTTGCCTTATCCTAGTAATCAGATGAGGATAGTCCAGACCATTGAATGATGAATAATGAACAATTTCCGTTTACGCATCAAAAACAGCCAGATTTTTCTTGTAATATATTGTTTAGATTTAAGGGCTCTTCTTAGTACGTACATGCGTATACAGGTCAGTGTATCACCTTTTGCTGAAATTATACGATCCTTGCCCTTTGTTCTTATCTCAACATGAGATAAGAATCCCCGATGAACGCATATCTTGTCGCCTAAGGTGATTTTAAGGCCAAACGAATACTCTACTATGAATTAGAGAAGACGTTTATTGCAGCTGGTTGATCTGCGTATCACCTGATAAGTTTGTTAGTTGAAAAGCTAACAGTACCCTGGTCGCTTACCAGATGTCTGAGTCACCATTTCTGCTTAACGGCTGGGAAATAGACCCATACAACTGTTAATATTCTCAAAATTGGTTAGTGATAAGTTGATTATCGGCCGAAGTGTGGACTGGGGTTGGTTTAAGGCCACTCCTTGGACCATAGTAAGCTCTACTGAGCATACACACGATGAGATTTCAACTGTCACGAGCGACAAAGTTCGCCGTATTCCCCACGGATAGGGCGCAGCACAGGTGACTCACGCGTGGATGAATTTTTAACGAAACGGACTTGTACAGCATCCACCTCACTATCTCCTCCCTCACCCACTAGGTCTCGATGCCAAGACAGTGTCAAGGACACCCCATGCGAGGTCTGGCACAATGACTGGCAAAACAAAACAGCGCGATATATGCATGCCTCACACACGCTGGTTCCTGCACAGTGTATCAGGTTATCACAAAATAGGAAACGATACGGATCTCATTTGCACAAGAGTGCCATAGAGGTCACGGCGCCCACATATAGAGTTATGGGATGTGCACTTTCAAATGAGAAGCAGTTGTGGCTCTTAGGGCGACTAGTCGGTAGTAAATCGTTTTCAGTAATCATCTGGCTACCGGGTTATCTCCACAGCTATCGGAAGTCCTAGTCCGCAAAATAAGATACATGGTCTGAGAAAGTATACGTACCCCCGTCAGCTTATTTTCTTGCTTAATGCAACGCTCAAGGGCCCAGCACCACTTATGAACTGTGCGGGCAGGTATATGTGGGTAAATGGTTACTGAATTTTGTAGAGTCGAAAGTTATGTGGAGTCCAGTTACTGGCCGGAATTTATCTCATTCATAAATTTTTGTAAACTTGATTAATCGTTGACAAATGCCAATGGGTCATTTATCAGTCTTAGAGCCCACTAGTACGATTTTTGAAAGTTGCTTTTTTAACTCCGATTATGTGAATTTTAGTCGGCCATTTCTAAACAGATGAAAAATTGATTATATTCAATATAAATATTTACATAAGGACTGGATTTGAAGCACCTGACGACTTTGATGCGAGTTCGTTCAGTCAGTTCTGCCAAAATTATGAATGGACATTTACGGTGTGCAGTTATATCCGAGACCGCCTGTTGAATTCTAGAAGGCCCACTGACGAGTCCAGTGCCTCAAAATCGTCTCCAGACTTCTAGTTAACGTATGTACCGAGTATACATCGAAATAATTTCATGTGCACAATAGATATTACTGTCCGATACTGTCACAGTTTCGTAAGGAAGCGGGTTTCTGTCAAAACTATTTATACCAAACTTAAAGATTTGCATAAAAACAGAAATTAAACCAGACCATCCTTCTGTCAATAAGGAGGCCTCAAATTACTCCAGTCAATTCCAAAAGAAACGCAAGTTTGCTATCTGATAGAACCGGCTCCTGTTTTCAACTTTTGGAGAGTAGACTTTCGAAAAACCACACATTTTCCCCGACGCTGACGAGCAATGCATGGTGCCTCGGAGTGAGGGTGCCTAATGAGGGAACGTACCTGCAAATGGGTAGAGTCCGAATTGACGGTTGACTTTATACGCTTCCTCAGGGAAATGTCGGTCTCACAGTCTTCTAGGTATCGTTCTACCAACTTTTGGTCGCAGTCCAGTTCTGATTTGATTGACGTCAGTTGATTTGACTTGAGAAATATTTCATCCTGAAGGCAATCGTGGAAGTGCAACTGTTAGTCGTCCTGTAAAAACAACAGGCCTAAGAATCGCTTTCGCCAAACTTTATAAGCTGCAAAAGCAGGTGTCATAGTAGAAATATAAAGAAACTTCTTGGGAAGGGCCCGTCTTTTTCGCAAAATGTTGTATACAAAGTCTGCGACTCTCCTATGGACTCTTGCAATCAACTAGCTGTCTAATACGACCAGAACGAGTGGGCCATTTGGTTTGTAAATATTAATTTACGTTTTTATAACCACGTAAGAGGATAGATATGGCTTCACTTGGCTGAGAGTGAGCTAATTTTAGAGTGAGAACTGAAAAAGCTCCACACCCATACGCATTAGGTGACCGGTGTCTACGTGTCGCCATCCGTGTTAATTGGATAGGCCGGATCCCAACAATATAGTCTACACGAGCCTTATTCACCGAAGCCTTCATCAACAGCCCCCCTGCTTGCGGGTAGATTACATTCATTTGACCGCCTTATCCTCAAGTGCTGGACAATTCCATTGGGCTCCTATTACCCTGTGTTCGCCTCCCCCGGATTAATATTTTTGTGGGAAAATTCGTCACACCTGGGCAAGGTTGATGAAACAGGGGTCAGATGTGGTTATGTAGCCGCACCTAAAGTAAACAAATCCAGCCACCTGTAATACGGGACCGGTGGCAGTACGGGCTTTTAAAGGTGGGACCGGGGAACGCACAGGTGACGAGGTCAAGTAACTATGTAGAAAAGAAAAGCTATTGGGAATGCAGGGTTGTACTTTGAGTGGTCGGGAAATAGTTGTCCTAACTCCAACCCCTACTTCTAAACCCTAACCATAACCGCAACCCCTAACCCTGGCCCATAACCTCACCCCCAACATTATTGCGTGCATCAGGTGGAGCTACATAACCATATCTTACCAAAAACACGATGCGTCAGTCAGAATAGAGACGGCCCTTTGTGAAATTCGCCGCTGACCCCTCGACTGGGTGAGTGACTGTGTAGGGCTGACAAGGACAG
Organism: Spirometra erinaceieuropaei; assembly: GCA_902702965.1. Taxonomy (NCBI): domain Eukaryota; kingdom Metazoa; phylum Platyhelminthes; class Cestoda; order Diphyllobothriidea; family Diphyllobothriidae; genus Spirometra; species Spirometra erinaceieuropaei. The sequence goes on along the minus strand of CACRXP010001638.1, from coordinate 34,697 downwards.
GCGTAGGAAGGTAGCTGGCATATCGAGCATTAAGGGGTTATATGGACCGAGCCAAACAGAAACAACAGTCATTCTAGGCGAGGGATAACTTCAGCTGGTAAGTACGACGTGCGACTGAGTTGCGTTGAAGTGGCCAGTGACTGTTCGACGTCGTCCCCATTCTACCTTCACCTCCTATTGGCACAATTAGTCAGACGCAGTGATAAAGCTATCACCCATCCTAACGGTGCAGCGACAAGTTACCGGTTCAATCCCCCGCGCCATCTCACAAACTTTACCAGTCACCTTCATGAGAGTATACAGTCCCGACCCTACGTCTGAAACACGTGCACCGTCCGTTTTAATGTTGAGGTGTCAGTCAGTAAACAACGCACCCAAATAGAATCTACAGTGTTAGGCATCAAAATGGAATGTGTGCATTTCCATACTTTAAAGAGCGGTTTCTGCAGGCAGCGGTTCAAAAGGGTGAATATGCGAATCTATGGCCTGGATAGTTTAAGGTGTATGAGGGAGAGGTCGTTGAGGTAAATACGTCAGTAAAATCGGCAAAAGCTATCTCACCTCCAGAGATCCCAGTCTATCCACTATTTTCTTCTTTTGCTGTAGCAACTTGCGATTGTCGCTACCCGTACGCCAGTTTTCCTGCTCTGCCAACTTTATCAGATGTCGCTGATTCTCAATTTCCTTGTCGAGTTCAACTCTCAGTTCCTCAGCTTGGCGCCTTTCCGTCTTCACGAGTTCAATGTGATCTCGTAGTTTCCGGTTCTTTTCTCGATAGACGTTTCCTTCCCCAGAAACCTCCTGAATCTTTGCTCTTGACTCAGTCAACTGGTGGAAAATGTATACACACTTTTCTGAACTTTGTGCAATTAGTCCAGGTGTTAGTTTTCAGTAGACAGTAATATGCAAAATTTCCGAAAGATATTTCTTTATCGTAAATCATTTAGATTGGTTCTCAGCCGTGCTTTGTCTTGCTACCTAGTCCCGGGCTCAACATTCAAAGGCAACATCTAAATACAAATAGGAAATGTTACTTTCTGTCCTGAGGAAACTTCTAATCTTCCTAGAGGCAAAATGAAAAAAATGAGACTTTTTTGCACGGGATGCCGAGGACAGCTCAATATTCCTGTTTGTGGAAATGCTGACTCCGATCCTATCTGCACGCCGAGCCTGAAGTTAGCGCTCGATTACAGGGTTGTTCACAGTGGCAACGCATTTGCCCATATGCGAAAGGAAACGACGACTGTGAACTACATAGATGCAGCTGAAAGCAGCTGGGTGCGATCTTGATTAGTAATAGGCTGCCATGTCCCCTTAGAAATTACTAATTTTTATGAAAAAAGAGGAAATGTTCTTCATCCAGCCTGGAGGTTCAAAATCCTGTTGTCATAAGACCGAGATCAAAAAACTCAGGGAGTAGCTGCAAGGTAAAGCGGACCGTCCGTAGTGTGTCCTGCAATTCGTCCCGATCCATAAACAGAGCTCTCATGTGATTTAAAAGGATCCCTATCGCAGTAATCCAGTGGTTTTGGGCCAGGCCCAATGGCTGACCGTGATAGCTAAACCTGTATTTTGTTGGAAATTATCGGGCGAAACGTAATATGGTTGTTGAACTGGATTTGCTAAATGTGGGCTAGACTTCCGAGTTAGCTTTTCTTCAAAAAGCGAAGTTGAGCCTGACTGGCCCCGCCCACATAATGTTAGTCTGCATCTGTTGAATGATTAATTCGATTTGTACCATAGGCCGACGTACCGGCTGACGGGCAGAATCCCATGTACATGAGTAATGTCACCACAGAAAATGAATGAAATATAAGTCTGAGATAAGGTGTTTTTTAAGCGTATAAAATAATAACTTGGCCAATGGTCAGTAGTTGGAATAAAAGGGGACAAAAGACAGGCAATTCCCACTCTTTCCCGATAAATGGTCTTTTGTGTCTGGATTTCAAACAGAAGAGACTCCTCACCTACGAGCGGTCTGTCGTGACCGACGAGGTCCACCTTGTGCTCCACAGGAGTTTGAGGGAAAGAACGGTGATCTCCGCGGGATTTCTGTAATGTTAATGGCAGGCTTGCGCTGCATCTACCTCATTCTCCCCTCCACTCTCTCCCGGACTCGGTGTCAAAACAGTCAAGAAATCTGGAGGTAACAGAGGGCGCAGGTGTCTGGCATGGCGACGATCAGCGCCCGGGCGTACCAGCACATCCCCTGGTCCACAATGTACACTGACCAGGATTTTACACAACAGGAAAGGAAGGGGCGGCACAGATCCCGATTGACGCGGCATGAGCATGCTACTGGGCGTGCCACCAGACCCCAGTGTTGGCACTTGGTATGAGGGCTCATTCCCTCTAACGCCTGTCGGGCACCAGTCTAGTCCTCTTGTCAATCTAGCGCATCTGCCGCGTGGCCTGCTTTAAACGCAATAAAATCCCATACGGTGACTACTTAACTCATTGTTTTTCTCTCACCCATGTCCAGCAACATTCGCACTGGTGGTACCACCTGCCATCCTTCCTTGCCATCCGACTGAAGTGTGTTCGCACGTAGTTGAACCATCGAATGACATGCTGAAACAACTATAAACAGGCATTTTAGAGTCTATTCTCCTGACACCATCCGCCTGCCCTGGTAGAGAAACTTAGCTTATTAGTAAAAGCTGAGAACCGTTGTCAAGTTTACGTCCGGCTGTCACATCCTTAGTACGAAGTGTCAGCTCGTCAAATAGATTCATAGTTCAGACCTAAGGCCATTGGAATGAAACGTACTTGCCGTATAATAATTCACTCCATAAGTATTATGATTTGTATTAGCATTGATTGTTAGATACCTGAAATTTCCTGAAAAGGCAGGCCTGGAACTATTGCACATTTTCGCGGAGACCCATCTCCTGACGTAAAATTTGAGAAAAAATCTTTCATTAGAGCATCTAATTGACCTCCTTATAAGTTTTTTCTGTTGTCGAAGCGCTTATTTCTGACATTTGATGCACGAGACGTTTTAGACTTTTTCAAATGCAGACGGGGTCCAATTGGCGTCCCAGATTGTTTGCACTAGGGTGGCTCCTCCGGCTGCAGCGTTTACTGGTGGTCGTCGTGTTTTTGTCCCGTCATTGGGCTTTGCGGTATTTTACAGAGCTGTCAGTGTGCCGAACCCCACTCCTGCAAGGCCTGGTAGCCCTGTCGCTCTGCTGGTATCCGACCGCTTATTTATTGGACAGTCGTCCACCTAGTTTGCAGCCAACCTCACTGAAACTCGCGCCGATATCTTCTACTCTTAGCAACAGCTAAGCTAACAACGAAATCAGTCTGCCTAAATTACGTTTTAATCTTAAATTAGGCTATCCCGTACCAAAATCTATGCTAATCCGACGATTTCCTTGCCAACTAAACCATTACGTTACTCTCGAGTCCGCATGCATGAACGTCATGTAAGTCCCTGACTGGTGCGTTTGGGGAGGTCTTTGACCTTGTTACCGCCCTCTTTTCGTGGACGAAAACAGTCCTTACTAATGAGGAATGAACAGCTTTTATTTTCGCGCGCAGCGGTGGCCTGCCTCGATCATTACGAAGTGGGCAATATAACAAAACATTTTATCCTTGACATTGGGGTCGCTAAAATCGTTGTGTACTTTGGACAAAAAAATGACGTTTACTCCATCGACTGCAACGTGCGGACGACCAAAGGTAGCTAACAAAGTGCAGCATGAATCCAATATTATTAAAAAGAAGTCTTTGTTTTCAAAAGATTGTGTTGCGTAAAATAATTAAAATTGCTAAATTTTTATTAAAATATAGAATACACCGCATTGCATTTGATTCGGTCAGAGTAGATTATAGTGGGTAGAATTTAATTCAACTGAGGCTGGATATGAAGGAACAGGTTTAAGTAAACGAGAGGGGTATAGAATACGCTGGAGTTAGAATGGCAGGATATATTATTCCATTACGTACCATATCGTATATACGAGCACCATTCACTCAATAGTTTAACCAGAAACATTAATGGAATATTTTTAAAAACTGATTTTTGGGTTTGGGATCACCATGAATCAGGTTAGATTGCGAGTGAAATAACTTTAAGTAAAAAGAAACTTGTTTGGCTGCTTACTACGATCACCTGTTTATGAGCGCATATGTTAGAACTCTACTTAACGTCATACTCAACAATTGTATGCCACGAATAAATGTGATTCCATTGAAATTTGACATAATGCCACCTACCAGTTCCAGTAGCTTTACATTTTCTTTGGAGGCAGTAGGAAATGCGAGGGATGCCTGCCATCCTGCTTCTTCTAGCGCCTTACGCAGTAATTCGTTATCCATTCAGTTAGTGAGCAGACCTGCCTGACGTGACAATGCCGTGCTTTAAACGATCGATAATTTTGAAGATCACAAACATGTGGCCTTGGACTTCTGGCCATTTCTAGTGGATAGCGTGCTACCTTTTAGCCTAAACTGAGAGAAAAAGATGTGACCGGTGGAGAACGCAGGAAGCGGAACATTGTATGTTGTTTTCTTCTTCTTGGTGTCTTCTGTAGGGGACGCGTAACTAGTTTCCCTTCCTACACCAAAATCTGCAAATCTTCTCTCAAGGCCATCAACATGGATGCCATCGTGATTATTGGGCGAATAAAATTGCATACCCCTACCAGTGTTCAACGATCGCTCCTGTCTGCTACACAATATACCGCTATTCCTTGTGGGACTCTTTCACTCAAATATACACTTATTTAGATTATTGTTCGCTCGTGCAATGGTCGATGTTGAAAAGAATGTGTTCCTGTCTGAAAAGAAAGTGAGCAATAGCCTAAGAGACGACGAAATCAAGCGGAGGACGACAGATCCAAGAACTTGTAGCCGGAAGACCCCTGTATTGTAGCGGCGGAAGAAAAACGATTGGACATACAGAACATTAACCGTGTGAGTTTGTTGATAACGCAGACTTTCACATAGAACCTTCTGCTGCGTAATGACAAAGAGGATTTTGTTAATCGACTGCTTCGTACCTGCTTCTATCTGGAGGAGATTGGAAAGTTTGAGAGGACACGCAAATTTCTCAAGTCGCTTGCACCCGCACCGCCAGAAAAATAACGCGAATGAGAATTAGTTGCACCGACTGCACTGGAGGATGCATGTAATAGCCTAGCAAAACCCGTTCAGCTCAGAGCACTTATTCGGAAAAGTTACTGAGCAGCCGCTCATACGTGGACAGTGATCACCAAAAAGCCTCAACCAATTCGCCTAAGAGCTTGATAGACTCCGTAAAAATCATATCTATTTCTGGCCTCTGCGGACAAAGACAACGAAATTCTGGGTCAGTTTCTCAAGGGAATCACGTTAAAAATTTGTCTCAATCGTTGATTGTACGTTGAACCGGAGAACCTTAATGAGTGATTGAGCGTTCATATGACTATATGCATGCTAGCGCTACATAACAATGCAGTCAGAATATCATCGGATCAGTCGTTCCAAAACCAGGAAGCAATGCTGCACAGCCCTCCAAGTATGACCGGTATTTCCGACTACAACCCCTCCGGACGCCAAACTGGTAGAATTATAACCGAATGTGATTGAACTCACGTCTCCCGGTGGGACCCCAGTAGCTCAGGCGGCCAGAGCGTTGGCTGTACTAAAGCCTTCCTCTTGCGCTCGTGGGTTCGAAACCCGCCGAAACGCCGCGTATTTCACAGTTGGGTCAATTTGAAGAATTATAACCACTAAGAGTGGTTTGTCCGGCGTCCTGGAACCCAGCTCCATATCATAGACAGAAGTGCACACGCGACAAGACACCGGGCACCTGTCTTATCAATTTATTTTCGATCTCTATTTTTCCCGTTTTCCCCTTTTAAGCGCTTATGCGCAATGGTGGTGCAGTGTCCCCTAGCAAACGCGATCGTTCAGTCATCGTCGTGTGCACGACGACGTGGTGCAGGCAGGACGATAAATTGTGTAGACAGCAGACTTACGCAGCACCTTTCGCGGTCTCTCT
>CACRXP010001637.1:0-40307 GCA_902702965.1 Spirometra erinaceieuropaei | reverse complement strand
GGGGGGGAGGAGCAGTAGGAGGAGGTGGTGGAGGAAGCCGCGTGACTCCCGCCCAAAGTCTATTGCAAACTGCGCTAGACACTGCGCCTACGCATGTAGGCTGCATGTCTAGTCTAAACACCACGGTGGAATCCTCTAGGCAACCCATAGTGCAGCTGCATAATGTTCTGTCGCGCTATTTTTTTTTCACACTGCGATAAAACAGCTCGTCTTATCCTATAAAAGTGTCCCACTTAATTTGCGACTGCGGAATGAACGTAAACAAGTACATTCTGTTTGTTTAAAATAGCGCTGTTGAGCGTTCATTGGAAGGGTACTGTCTGGCCGTTGGAATCAAAGCGAAGTGGCTACGAAAGTGTCAGTCGACTGCTTCAAGGCGAATTAGAAGGGCTCGGCTAAACTGGAGGGGTTAGCTAGGTGTCCGCCCCTGTTTTGAACGGAGGTTCCTACCGAAACAGGTCTTCACCTGCAGGCGGGGAGGACTGGAGATGAAAACTCGGGACAAATTCAACATTACTTTTTTCCGCTCTTTCCCTTTGGTCAAGGGCACAAACTCCGGTAGTTGAGGTCCGAGGACATTCAACGTCACATGCAGTGTGTCCATCGATCTGGCCTAGATGTAGGACGCTCTGAGGCCTTTAGTAATTCCCCAATGCTTGTGCCCTGGTCACATTGCCACACGCATATGCGTGTCTGGTCCGTGATGTGGGAGTTTGTTGGCTCCCGCACCACGGACCAGTAGGCGCGGACCAGACTGACTCACGACACGCGTTTACCGGGCTGCCCTGTGTCCGCATAAGCCCATAACAGCAATTGTACAGGCCTGTAGCGTGCGGCCATCATGACCGCTCTGGCGTCATTGTTCAAGACATCGATGCCTCAAGGTTATTCGCCCTTTTGCAGTGAGCCGTTCCAGACGAGCTGACCTGAAGTCACATGACCTCAGGCATACCTGCGTGCGCACAGCTGCAGCTGCCCATGAGACCACTTGAGCGCACCTCCTACTCGCAACCACAACCTAAGCCACTGGAACACCACCCCTCGGCAAATGCAATACACACCAATTGGAGACCACTTGAGCTTGGCGGGAGTTTGTTGGCTCCCGCAGCGGACCAGTGAGCGCGGACCAGATTTGCTCACGACACGCGTTTACCGGGTTGCCTTGTGTCCGCACAAGCCCATAACGGCAGCTGTACAGGCCTGCGATGACACATCCTAGACTTAGGCTCTCACGCCGCGTCAGACGTTGGTTGACAGACTCTGACAGTCGACTGGTGTATGGGGACGAGGAGGGGGCGTGAGGACGACTCTGGGATCTCTATCCCGCGGCACATCATCATATTCCTCCCTAACAATAAATATGACCGGTCTGAATTTACCACAGTGCGCCAACGGTCGCGGCTTGGCGGGCTACCCGCTGACGGCGTAACTCAGTCCCCATGGGATTATTTCGAAGTTACCCGAGGACTGGGAGTCAAACCGTGCAAATCTTCTAGACTGTTGTGTTTACTTGCCTGCTCCTTCTGGTGCATACTACGGCCCACTACCAGAGACAATAAAATGCCTACTGCAGGAGTGCGTTTGTATGGCAAACTGGTGCTGCCTAGTGTCAAGCGGATGCCATCATCATCATCAGCATCATCATCATCATCATCATCATCACCACCACCACCATCCTCATCATCATCATCACCATCATCATCATCATCATCGTCGTCGTCGCCGTCGCCGTCGCCGCCGCCCCCACCACCACCGCCGCAGCCACCCCCACCATCATCGTCGTCATCACCATCATCAGCGCCGAAAACCTCCCTGGGATTTTTCTGGATAGGAACTGGGCAACCGTGTTATAACACGTCCTCCTACCCTCCTGGTCATACAATAAGTAGACTAACTCATGAAATCTCAACAGAAATTTCGAAATGCGTTTTCGTTTTGAAAAGATTAATTAAGTAGGGTTGTAAACTAACCACCATATGGCATAATTCTATAATAATTCAGTTACCGGCTTTCGAATGAACCTCTTTACGGCTGCGCGCAAAAACCATACTCGGTAAAAAATGACTACTTAATTAACGTGCATTTTTAATTGATTTTCGACGCCTTTAAAGATTCTAATATATTTCATAGAAAACAAATATAAAAATATTCATTCTTTTGCTGATTCAATAGAAAATTACGTCTTCCAATTTTATACTCGAAGTAGGAATATAATTTGGTTTTAGAAAATTTTTCCAATTCCCGAATAATTTTGAACCCGCTCTACCGTTACACTTGGATTCAGGGTTTCCAAACTACGAGCCATATAATTTCCGCGTACGAAAAACCATACATTTCTCCACCGTATTAAGAGGAGACCATATGGGGTTTATAAAATTTAGCAGTGGATTTGAGCCATATTGTTAACTGTAAAAGTCACATTGGCAAATGAAGAGACATAGCGTCCTACGAGCGGCCGTTTCATTCCTTTGCATATTTGGTAGATAAATACGTCTTCTTCTAACTTTATGTTCGAAGGAAGGGTACAATTCGGTTTTGAGAGACTTTTCCAATCCTCAAATATTTTTGAACCCGCTCTACCGTCACATGTGGATCCAGGGTTTCCAAACTACAAGCCATATATTTTCCGCGTACGGAAAACCACACACTTCTCTACGGTAATAAAGGGGGACCATAAAGGGTTCATAAAATTAGGCAGTGGATTTGATTCATATTGTTAACTTTACAAGCCACATGGGTAAATGCAGAGACATGACGTTTTACGGACGACCATTTCACGATATTGAAAAATCTCACAATTAGAAACTTTTCTAAAACCGAATCATACTGCTCCTTCGAGTATAAAATTGGAAGAAGAGATCGTTTTCTACCAAATTAACAAAGCAATGAATATTCTTGTGCATGCTTTCCATGGAATATTATTGAATATTTAAGGTCATCGAATATCAATGAGAAAAATGAATGCTACATAAGTAGTCATTTTTTACCGAGTACGGTTTTTGCACGCAGCCAAATAGAGGTTCATTCGAAAGCTGGCATCCTGAGGTAACTGAATTATTCTAGAATTCTGCTACACCATAATTGGTTTTACAACCCTACTTAATTAATCTTTTCGAAACGAAAACGCATTTAAGAATTTCTTCTGAGATTTCATGAGTTAGCCCACCTACTGTACTTTCGGGCACACAACCCAGTAAGGCCGGACATTCCGCTGGAACAGACCGTTGCGTCGATGCTAGTCAACTCGACTCAACGAACCCAAAATCCAGGCAACTCTATTAGTCTGGTCGACGGGGCCAAAGGATAGACAGACGGAGAGAGGTGGCGACTACGGGAATCGCGGACGACTGTTTTAACTAGGGTTATCCAGCGCGTACCGGCCAGAGAATGCTTGGAGTGTCAATCAAGCAAAGTGACCGCCTAGAGAAAGAACGTCAGCGGAGAGCTGTGCGATTAGGTCAATTATTGTCGCTGTTTCAAAACTTACATAGGCTTTGATGTGCCAGCACTCGCACCCGCTTGCTGTCATTGAGTTCACAGTCACCTTATCGCGAACTTTCGCGGACTGACCAATCAGGGTGCTGTGGCCCGCGCCGAGCACACACACACGTGACTGGACTTTCAGCCAATAGCCGCTATGGCAGCCTGTTACCTGACAGTTCGGCCGTCGTTGTAGGCGATGTCAACCATCGGCAGCGTGAGAGCAAGGACGGTGATCGGTGCATAAGTTAGTTTATGGTGACTGTGGACTCGCGTAGCACCTACCGCACTCTCTCCTCCTTTCCCATCCGCGCCCGGTGTCAAGGTGTCGAAAGTAGTGTGCTCGACAAGACCAAGATTCCGAAACATCAGGCTAATAAAGCTCTTGTCCCAGCGATCGTGTCTCCTTATTCAAGATTCCCAATCATAAGTCAGGAAAGACGGTTTGAGTTGGACAACTTTTGCTGCCTGAGGAAGTGCATACACAAAGGCTCTGTAGGCAGCCGCCTCGAGCGCGCTCTCCAGGCTAGTTGTTGTCTGTGTCCGCCTTCGAGGTGCTGGGACCCAGCGCGTGTGTGCGCCTTTCGTTGTCTCCGCGTCCGCCAGCCAATCAGAGGGGGGACAGCGTTGATTGGGCTGGAGCACTCGCGAGGCTAGTGATAAGCCTCTCGTTCCCCAGCAGCGTCTCGACAAGGAGTGTGAGACGGACAGGAAGGCGGTGTGGCAAAGGCGGAGGTCAAGGAGACGCGAAATGCCACAAAGGAAGTGTCAGGAGGATCGAAGGCGGGGGAGGGCGCAGGCGACTGGCGTGGCGAAAACCCGCACCTACCACCGCACCCCTGGCCCACAACAGATGCTTGACCAGGACTTTATACACCAAGAAAAGAGGGATGAACCACTCGAGTAGCAATTGGCGCGACGTGAATCTGCAACTGCCGCCACAACGTAGTTCTGACGGATATTGCAGCGGCAGGCGTTATCGCAGTCTGACTCGCCCACACAGACTTCCTCAGGTCTCAACTGCGACGAAGCAGCCACGTCCGACATTGACTGGCAAGCTCACCAGCAGCACGCTAGTAAAAGCCTTGTGAAAACGTTGGCAGAAGCTCCTATTATAATGGCCTAGTCAGATTCCTTGCCTTCTTTTTGAGTCAAAGTACATTGTCTATATTTTCTCCTCCATCGCCTGAAGCCGGAACAATATGAAAGCCAGTGGACTTGCCTTTTGGCATGATAAACTCTCTGGGGCGCATTAAAGAGGTCTGTGGGTGTTTGTTACCACGTCAGAAGAAGTGGAAGTGATTTAAATATCTTCTCTGACAAATGAAACGAACATAAGCTCTGCATTGTCTTCGACCGTCTCTCTAAAAAAGAAATGATTTGTTTATGATTGAAAAGGATTTTCTTTTATGACCTTTATGTCCGTAGATGGCTGCCCGGCATGCAACAACCAGACTAGGTTGGAAGGTCAAATTATTGAAGCAGAGTGCTCTTGTTTGCAGCTAATTGGGCGTTACGGGCCGTGTACGACAGGAAAATGACTATCTTAGCAAGAAAAGGCGGTCGGATCTTATTTCGTGGCCGTACCTGCAGTTGACAAGTTCCAGCCTAACCCCAACTCCTGACCCTAACCCCTAACAGGTACGGCTACAAAATAGGATCTTGCCGAAAGGGCTCAAATAAAGTGTGGGAGATACGTGTATTTAGAACTAATTAGCCAATGTATCTGTACTGGTCCTACTCTAGGCGTCTGTCTCAACGCTGGGTCCCCACGCGAATGTCTGTACGTTCGCACCAGGGCTGTCTGGCATTCGCCCACTCGGCTTTCTAACCAACCAATCAGATTCAAGGTCGAGTCAGAAGTGCCCTAGCTCAAGACTTTTTGACGCATTCCCTGACGGACACTTAGAAAGCCTCCCTCCCGGGGTCGGACGTGCCCTCATCGGGCTGCTAACTCTCCCTCTCCGACCCCTTCTCCAGTTGTTCTATCGCTGCAGGCTAGGTCGGGAGTAAAACCCTGGCTACCACGACCTTCAGGCTCGGTCCCGAATGGAAAGAGAAGGCGGGCGCCAATAGCGAGGAGAATATATTCTGCACAGATTAACTGGAGAAGCAGTTGGAAGCCGGACCCGGACACGTCCGGTGCCGAGTGAGCGTTGCCCCAAATGTCAGAGGGAATGCGTCACAGCCTCCAATTATTCTATACGGAATATATCATCCTCCCCACTGGCGTCCGCCCTTTCTTTACATTCAGCACTCGACCAGATGTTTGTGGTTGTCACGGTCTCTTTCTCAGCCTAGCCTGCTGTGACACCCTGTTTCTCACTTTGACCTCGCTATTTGGGTGCCGGGACTCACGTGACTAAATCTGAACATACAGAAGGCGGGCTAAGTCATGAAATGTCAACCGAAATTCCGAAATGCGTTCTCGTTTCGAAAAGATTAATTAAGTAAGGTTGTAAAACTAATCACCGTCCAGCATAATTCTAAAATGATCCAGTTACCTCGGGGTGCCTTCTTTCGAACGAACTTATTTCCGACTGCATGCAACAACTATACTCTGCAAAAAATGACTGCTTAAGTGGCATGCAATTTTCTCATTGATTTTCTATGTCCTTTAGAGTTAAATTATATTTCATGAAAAACTACACAAAACTATTCATTCTTTTATTTATTCCATAGAAAATACCGTCTTCTGTCAATTTTCTTACTCAAAGGAGTAGTATGATTCGGTTTCAAAAAAGTTTCTAATTGTGAGATTCTTTCATACCGTGAAATGACCGTTCATAAAATTTCATGTAACTGCATTTACCAATATGGCTTGTAAAGTTTACAATATCGCTCAAATCCACTGCTTAGTTTCATGAACCCCATATGGTCTCCTCTTAATACTGTAGAGAAATATATGGTTTTCCGTACACGGAAAATATACCGCTTGTAGTTTTGAAACCCTGAATGCAAGTTTAACAGCAGATCGGGTTCAAAATTATTTGTGAATTAGAAAAGTTTTTGAAAATCGAGTTATACTTTTCTTTCGAGTATAAAATGGGAAGCAAACGTGATTTTCTACTGAATAAATAAAAGAGTGAATATTTTTATGCATTTTTTCATGCAATATAATTGAACTCTTAAGGGCATAGGGCATCAATGAGAAAATTACCTGCCACTTAAGTGGACATTTTTTGCAGAGTATAGTTCTTGCATTCAGTCGGAAATAAGTTCATTCGAAAACCCGCATCCTGGGGTAACTAAAATATTAGGAATTGGTGATTGGTTTTACAACCCTATTTAATAAATCATTTCGAAGCGAGAACGCGTTTCGAAATTTCGGTTGACATTTCATGAGTTAACCCACCTACTGCAAACCCAGATTGAATAATCTAGAGGATGGAGATCAAGGGGGAAGTGGGACTGAGTGATCGCATCTCTTTCCGCCATCTTCTACTGTGTATCATACGGCACTATCCCACAGGAATATCACTCCCGACAGGTTTGGGAATCGTTGCTGGATAGGAGGGAAGACGTGATAAACCGCGGTCGGAGCTCCTTCCAGGTGGCGTTTTGAGCCCATGAGGCAAAACAGAATCATCTGAGGCGAGTGCTTGATTTTGCTGATAATTAAAGCACTGCCATGTACGCCTCCTACCCTGTGGTTGATGCTGTACCCCTCTCAATCCTGCTGTTAAATGCCTGATAAAGGGTAAAATACTCCTATTCTCTCAAGAGAATGCTTTTCATTTTACTCATAGGCCCCGTCAAGATATTTCTTTGCCCCGGTTCGAGATGCTGAGGTAGCAACCTTAGACTTCTGGTGAGAGATTAGATGCTAATCTTCTTAAAGATGGTCCGGATGGTAGGCTTCGTAATTCTAAATTTATTTTACATCGTCGAAATGGCTCGTATTGGTTGCCTTCTCGCCCTGGACTGATGTTCACCACGGGCATAGTAGTAATATTTCGACCGTCGTGGGCGAAAGCGTTCACCGCATGTCCCATGGACTGATCGCAGTACCGGTGACTTGCATAGGAAGTAGGTCATGACAGGGCGGACTTGCGTAGCGTCTGCTGCACTCTGTCTTCCGCCACCCACCTTGCTCTGGTGGGAAGATAGTTACAGGGCGAGTGGAGGTGGGCTCGAGTGCAGTGGCTAACAAGGCAAAGGGTAACGATTGGGTGTAAGACCTACAAGCAGATGATAACTACCCTAAAATTTAGTCTGACTGCAAACATCACTTATGATTCATCGTTCCCATTGAAATCTCCTTCCCCTCCTGTCTAAATGCAAACTTGCCAGCGGCGCTTTATTCGGAATCCGTTATTTCCTGAAAATTGCTTTTTGTTTATTTTTTTCACTATTGCGCTCACTTTCTTTGCCAAATGACGGCGTACGATAAGACTTTCGACAAAAAATTTATCTATTTTCTATGTCTTCTTGCTCTCCGTCCTGTGTGTTTCCGCACCACCACTCAACGCATGAAACGGTCCGCAGGCTAGCTCAAGTTAGTTGGGGGTCCTACACCCTATCGTTGCCAAGCCAAGCAGTTTGTCTGCGCGTGTCACTCACGACCTGGCCCCCACTACATTTGGCATACTTTTTGAAGGGCCGTTCAGATCTCGCACGTGCGAGGACGCCATTGCAGCCCGCATCCCACTCGTCCGGTCATTTCGAAATGCGCCCCTGAAAACCCATTTGTCCCGTCAGTTGGCAACGTCACACTTCGCGGCTTGGTGCGTAGGGATGGATCCAACCGATTATGCGTCGTGAGTACGGATTCTCCAGTGTCAACGTCAGTCTGCCCTACCCCACGCCTCAGTCGACTGTCCGAGCCTCTCAGCCAGCGGATTGGGCGCAGCGGCTGACAAAACTGGACAACTCGTCTACATGCACCCTAACACGATCTGGTCTCCATCATTTGTGCCAGGCCTCTGTAAGGGCGGCCCGGACCTCCTAAAAGCCAAATTAATAGGAAGGCATTGCAGCACGACCCGCAATCCGCCAGTCATTCGAGTCTGGTTATAATGCTAGCACCTCAAGCGTACATGCGTCTTCCGTCCGAGAGCCATCGCGTGATTACCGCCCTTGGCGTGAGTGTAACATGCGCGCAATCAGCTCCGAGGGCTGACAACCACAGGCGTCAAAGAAACACAGGAATCATCAAATAAAATCACAAACTTGACGCTAAATGGCGTTCATGTGAGAAAAAAACGAACTTTCGCTCCCACCCTTGCGGAGGAATGCGCGCGCGCGTCGAGAGTTCAGGCTGCTGTCAGACCTTCGTACGGAACAAAAACTTTCTGCTGGGCCCTGTAATTGTGGTGCACAATGTGCGCGCACCACTACGACGGCCAAAAACTAGTGACATTGACGTGATCCTCGACGGACGAAAGTCCGACCTGATTTTAGCCAATCTTCGCATACTCCTCAATGTCGACTTTGTGCCTCTAGTGTCTTCCTTCTCTCCCTCAACATGTATGCCGTACGAAACACGCGCAATTCTGTCTCTGGATCACCCGAACTACCTCTCGTGGTCTGTCTTCAGGTTTTTGTCTTACTTTTTGCCTGTGTAAATCCATAAAACTTAAGGCTTTCGAGACACCCTACACTCTGTCCCATCTTCTAGTCCGGACTTTAGTGAACCTACTTACTGCCAAAGTCAGCGTTCCCTGGAATGCATCGCGTCAGTTACGCCTTCATCTTTCCTACCGACTTGCTAACCCAGCGGTGCACGATTGCATGACCACGCTTGAAGATCCTCTGCTTGCTACCCCGGCTGTGCCCCTGGCACAGATCACACCATTAGCCCTTTCGTCGGTCCGATTGGCTCTTTTCACGATCGTTTCTCGCTCACCAACTCATTGACGCATATCGCTGATTGCAATGTTTGCTCCGTTGTCTATTCATTCCTCCATCCGGCGTCTGGGGAAACTGTAGGCACTTCGTACCGGACACATGCGTCGCATTCGATATCATGTGCATGCGCGCCTTCTACTCCTAGGACAATCAACTGCGTGCGTCCGAAATCCCAGAAGCCATCCAATCGGTTTGTTGCTGGCGACTTCTTGCATGAAATAACTTTACAGTGAGTGACCGATCTCATGAAATGTTGACAGAAATTCGGGAATGCCTTTTTGATTAGGAAAAGTTACTTGGGTAGCGTTTCAATATTGATTATCAAGCGGCATAATCCTATAATGTTTCGGACTCGCCAGGATGTCGGCTATTGAATGCATTTCTTTTTAACCTTCTACAGCAACCGTAGTTGGTAAGAAATGATTACTTAAGTAGTGTGCATTTTTAAAATTGATTTTTGATGGTCTTATAAATTTAAATATATTTTATATGAAACATGAATAAAAATATGCTTTCCTTTGCTCGTTCGGTAAAGAATCACGTTATCTTTGCATCTTATACCTGAAGAAAGGGGTCATTTGGCTTTTGGAAAACTTTCTAATAATGAGATTTTTAAGACCGTGCAATGTTAGTTCATACGACATCGTACATGACCGTTTGCCAATGCTTCTCATGAAATGTAGAACATGGTTCGCATCCACTGCAATATTTTGTGTACTCTACATGGTATCCTTTTAAGGGCATAAAGGAATATACGATTTTCCTTACACCGAAATAGTGCACCTTGTAGACTGAAATTGCTAAAAGCTAATGCAACGGCTGATCAGGCTCAAAATTATTCGGGCATTGGGAAACTTTTCAAAACCTAAATATACCCTTTCTTCAGGTATACAATGTAAAGATAACCTGATTTTCTATAGAACGAGCAAAAGAAAATACATTTTTAAGCATGTTTCGTATAAAATATATTTAAATTTACAAGGCCATCAAAAATCAATTATAAAAATGCACGCTACTTAAGTAGTCATTTCTTACCAAGTACGGTTGCTGTAGGAAGTTAAAAAATGAATTCAAAATCCGACATCCTGGCGAGTCCGAAACATTGTAGGATTATGCCGCTTGGTAATCAGCATCGTAACGGGACCTAAGTAATTCCTCCTAATCGAAAAGGCATTTCCGGATTTCGGTCAACCTTTCATGAGATCGGTCACTATCTGTATTTTATCGGTCGTCTTGACTTGATGGTGAGATAGGCACAACGCAGGTCTGCCCGGGTAGCTACTGCCGGCCAGTCTCGTGCGGTATCAGCGGACGTCGTCATTCCTGACGACCAAACTATCAGGCCGGGCGGAAATTTGCATCACTTCAGACACTGAATCCAACTTCATGTCCAGTCTTGATCTTGTCACTTTTATGCAATTTGGGAAGGAAAGGACAGTGGAGCCAAGCCACTACACACCTCCCTCGCCCTGCGTCCTACCTCCAATGAAATCTCCAAGCACGCTACTTTTGAGCCTGGCTCGTGCATGAATAAATCCCACAGGTGTTCGGCATGCGCAGACGCGGGTTTACTCATGTTAGTCACCGTGATCGCGCCGTAATTTTGCCTTGGTGTTGGAACGTGTTTGGCGTGGCTGGAAGGAGTGAGAAAGATGTCGTGAAAGTCTCCTTCATTATAAACCAATCTCCTCGCAATTCGCAACCACACTCTTGAGACAGTGGTTTGTCTTTTGACAGTCCGTTCACTTAATCCCCTACCAAATGATCCACAGGCTTTTCTTGACTCTGTTCCAACACTTCAACTCTGTTTGGTGCACTTTTTGCGCTTACGCGCCAACGGCGACCTTCTGTCGTCGGCTCTGTATGACGCCCTCATCCGACCAGTGTCTGACCAATCATAGCTGGCGAAAACGTCTGCAAATTTCAAGGCTGATGCGCATATGCCCTCACTCAGGACGTTCGGGCGCCTGCCCCGCGGACACCGGACAGGCGCTACTCGTTCGGTTGCCAACTTCCTCCAACCTATTCGCCTGCCATGTTGTGCAAAATGTAATACCCCTTTTCTTACTGGGGACAGGGCTTAAAGGATGTATTGGTCAGGGTCTGTCTATGGCTTCCGCTTTATCAGTGGTTACGCACCGATCCCACCGGGTGACTTTCACTTCCGAACGTAGAATAAGCCGTCCTTAAAATTATTGCCATCTTCGAACTTATCCATCCGTCATTCGCCTCTTGTCTGGTGGAGTGACGCCAGGTTAGCGACACCTTGAATTTCCCATTATGTAAATCTGGAAGTATGACGAGGGTCTGATTTCGCCAACTAACTGGCACTGAATCTCTCTCACACACACACAGTCCGGCCGTCGTTTCTGATGGCGTCCATTCTGTGCTTCTCAGAAGGGTGGTAGTAATGACAGTGACTTGCGCGTGATGGTAGGCTTGCGCAGCGCATATCGCGCCATCTCCTTCTTGTCCACTTGGGTCCAGTGTCGTGAAAGAGACAAGAAGACCGGAGGCGGGAGGGAATGCAGGTGGCTAACACAGCCAAAACCACACCAGTCAGGATCCCACTGAGTGGGAGCGCCATAGAGGCCATTTCAGTCTGACTCTCAGCTCACCAGTCGACCATGCAACGCACAAAAATACACCGATCTGAGCGGAATCATTAGTTGGAAATCTTTTAAGCCACCGATTTTAGCGCACCTTGATAGAACTCAAGGCCGACAAAGACCTGGTCATCGTGCCGGCGGACAAGGGGTGCTCCACGGTCGTATTGGACAGGACGGACTGCCTTCAAAAAGCCAAAAGCTTGCTGGAGGACCGACAGTTCTATGTCTCACGTGCAAATAACCCTGTAAAAGAGCTGACACGCGAAATTAATGCCACGTTGTTGGCCTTGGAGAACTCAGGTGCAATAACACCGACCGACAGACGCATGGCGAGACCCCAAGATACGGCTTTGGCCCGATTCTATGGCCTCCCTAAGGTGCACAAAGACGGTGCTCCTCTCCGACCCATCGTGTCGCTCAAAGGTACTCCAACGTACGGACTGGCTAATTGGCTATTCCGGCGTCTCAAGTTCCTGTTCGCTGAGTCAGATACCACGTTCTCTTCGTCAGCAATATTCCTGGAGAAACTCAAAGGGGTAAGCATCCATCCAAATGGGGTCATGGTATCTTTTAATTTTATATCCATTTTTACTTCTATTCCTCAGGGCCTGGCGATCGAGACAATCGAGCTGCTTCTACAAAGCAAGGAAACGGAGAATAGTCTTGGACATGCCCAAGTCCTTCAGCGCCTGAATTTCTATCTCAGGACGTAATTCAGGTTTGACGAGACAATCTACGAACAGGTGAAGGGCACACCAATGGGTTCTCCGATTTCGGGATTCATCGCCGAGGCGGTCCTGCAACGGTTAGAGTCGGTGGTCTTCAACACCACAGACCGAAATTCTGGGCCCGATATGTGGATGATACCTTCGTTGTTATTGACCGGGATCAACTGCTGACATTTAAGGAACATCTGAATGCGGTCTTCCCGGACATACAATTTACGACAGAAAAGGAAGAGAACAACCAGCTGGCCTGTCGTAAATCGTAATGTTCTCACGAACTAACGAGTTATATCTCACGAGCCCCTAGCCTTAAATGCAGCAAGTAAATCGGAGCAGTGAATAATATAGAGATTTTTGAACGTTAAGAAAAACTGACAACAGAATGCCACAGCAGAGCACGCTATCAAGGAGGCTTGTACAGGTGTGTCGTTTCTCGTCACATTCAAACAAGCAATGCGGTCAAAGGAAATGGGACTAAATTGTCAAAGGTAAATTAGTCAGGTACCTCACCACAGGCCTTCCTGGATGTCCTCGTATGCTGCAAAGATCGTGGTGGACTAAAGACCAAAGTGTTCAGGAAAACGACAAATACGATGCAAGTACTGAACTTCAACAGCAACCACCTAATCAGCCACAAACGCAATTGTGTAAGGACGCTCTATCGGCGTGTCGAAACACACTGCAGTGAGCCGGAAGACAAGATTGCCGAACTACAATAACTCAGACGGGTCTTCAAAGCCAATGGCTACCCGCGCAACTTCGTCGACCGGTACATACGCAAAAGGGACGAAAGGTCTAACCGCACGGACACCAAATTCTGGCGAGCGCTTCCGTATGTCAAGAACGTTTAGGAAGCTGTCAGCCGCCTTCTCGCACCACTTGAGGTTGGAGTTGCACACAGACCGGAGGCAACCATCAGGCGTCAGGTAATGAAAGCGAAAGACCCACTGCCACAGCAAGAAACGTCTGGAGTCCTTTGTTGGATCTGGTGCAGTTGAGGACAAAGCAACTACTTCAGAGAAACCGGAAGACAGTGCAACGATCCTTGATGAAGGGGGGAGCCGTGAATATTCATAGGTACGCGGTATCATGGCGACTGCATCCTATAAATACTGCAGCCCCTTGTGCATGGACCCCCGTATCTGTTGTTGTCTCTGATGATGGGTTCAGGCAGGAATCCGGAACCTCAGGCTAATAAAAGTCTTCTCCCAGCGATAGTGTCTCCTTCTTCAAGCACCTTGAAAGTCACAAACGCGCTTGAGTGTTAGTAGTAAGGAATTATATGTTGACAGTCAACCTCGCTCACCCTACCCTATAACGTGCACTATTCGACCTCCGAGCCGGCCAACAAACTGATAAAGAGATTTGAAGAGACGATTGGTAGAGCTGAGAACAGCTTATTGACGCGCGCCACACACACACACGAACTGGTCCCCATACTTACAGACACACACACAATGACAGTTCGACCATCGATTTCAATGATGTCCACTGTGGGCCCCAACAGCTGCAGCAGCGGTGGGAGCAGGGACGGTGACTCACGCAGGGGTTTATAGTGCCGGTAGACTTGCGTAGCATCTACCTACACTCTCTCCTCCGCCCCCGCCTGGGCCCGGTGTCAAGACAGAGTCAAGAAGACCGGAGACGAGGGAGGCCGCAGGTGGATGGCTCGGACGGATCCTCACCTTGGCGTTCCACCACACCCCTTGGTCCACACAACAAATAACCAGGATTTCAACCAACAACAGAGATTTGGAGGGTGGCACGGCCTAAGCCGCACCTGGGCGTGCCGCCGACGCCTGGGTCGGATCCCACACTGTGATGGGAGTGCCATAAAGGCCACATTGAAAAGGAGCCATTGCAGCCTGACTCTCAGACCGCCTTCAGTTAAGAAGGAGGTCCAAGTTACCCCGTCGGTTGTCAACCTTCCAAGCCACGGCTTTTAGCGCACCGTGATAGCCTCAAGCGCGTCAGATTGTTTATAGTGAGGAGGAAGTGCGCTGAGTCGTCGACCTCACTCTCCCTTCCCATCCCCACACCCCAGCAGCTGTCCGAGCCGGCCAGCAGACTGGAGTGGGAAATGGGCGCGGTGGCTGCCATGGTCGACTGACCATGACTGCGCGCGCCACGGCACGACCTGGCCCCCCATACACACAACGGGGGTTGAACGGCGTGTCACTCATCTGCGTGAGGGTGTCGTGGAAGGTGCTGTTTCAGCCCGTCCCCAGCCCACCAGTCCGCCACTCCACACAACACACACACACAACGCGACGAACTGCGTGAACCGAGAGCAGCCGTCAATCAGCAACCTTCCTATCCACGACGCTTGACGTGTCGGGATAGTCTCGGACTCAAGTCACCCGTGCAGCCGAAGCCGCATGGGGACCGAGTCGAGATGCGGACTTCCCACTTGCGTGGGAGGTGGCAGTTGGGTGCATGAGGTGTGGGAGTGTTGATGTGTGGTGGGGTGATGGTGGTGATGGTGTAGGGAGGTAGGGAGTGAGTGAATGTGTGGTGTGACCGGCGGTTGTCTACCGCAGGTCGTCGTGGATGCGCATGTGGCCGAATAGGCCCATGCGATGCCTGAAGGTGCGAGGGCAGCGTGGGCGGTTGAGTCGAGCGTGGCGGGTATAGGTTGGTGCTCCAGGCACTGGTTCGCCAGTCTCTGTGCGATGGATTCGCAAGTGACCGACCAGGCCGATGTGTGAGGTGAAGGTGCGGTCGCAGTGGGAGCAGGTGTAGTCCTGATCCTCATCACTTGAGTCGGGGGAGGTGGTGGTAGTGTCGGTCGTTGCGCGCGTGACAGTCGCCTGAACGGCCGCCGTTGGAGCAGTGGAGGATGAGGAAGAGGAGGAGGAGGAGGAGGAGGAGGAGGATGGAAGTGGTGGTTCAGAAGAATTGTCAGAGTTAGTTGTCGACGGAGGGGAGGAAGACGCGGGCGGGGGGTCGATGGTTGGTGCGGTTCGAGAGGCGCAGTTGATCCGAAGATGTCCAACAAGTCCGATTCGAGCCCGGAATGTCCGTTGACATCGAGTACACGCTGGAAGCGGTTGTGGGGCGGCGTTGCGTACTGGGCGAAGTTGGGATTTGCGGGCTTCGCGTTTCGCCTTGGCGGCAGCGATGCGATTGGCTTCGTAGATCGCAGCGCCTGTCTTCACTGTCCTCCTCCAGATCGGTCGATCGAGTGCGAGCTCTTCCCAGTTGGCCGTGTTGATTTGCAGGCGTTTCAGGGAGGACTTCAGGGTATCCTTGTAACGGCGAATCTGGCCTCCTTGACGGCGAGAACCCATCGCGATGTCTCCGTAGAAGAGTCGTTTGGGTAGTCGCTCGTCGTCCACGCGCACCAGGTGGCCGCTCCAGCACAGCTGCATTTGTCTCAACATGGAGTAGATGCTGAGGATTCCCGTTCGTTCCAGTACTTCAGTGTCGGGGATTCGATCCTGCCAGTTCAGCCTCAGGATGCGACGAAGACAACTGAGGTGGAAGTGGTTCAGTCGGTGTGCCTGCTTTGTGTACACCGTCCAAGTCTCCGTTCCATACAGTAGCGTCGGCAGGATGACGGCCTTGTACATCTTCAGCTTCGTGCTTGGTTGAAGATTGTGACGGTTCCAAACTGTGCTTTGGAGGCGACCGAAGGCTTGACTGGCTTTCAAGATCCTGTTGGCGACTTCGTCGCCGATCTTGGTGTCGCGGGAGAGGGTACTGCCCAGGTACGGGAAGTTCTTCACCACTTGCAGTTGGGTTCCGTTCACGCTGATTTGCGGCGACGCGTTGGAGGCTGTGGCTGAGATGGGTGACGGTTGGTGCATCACCACCGTCTTCTGCGTGTTAATGACCAGACCGAAGTTTTCGCAGGCGGCGGAGAATAGGTCCATGCCCCGTTGCATCTCCTCTTCCGAGGTGGTGTTCAGGGCGCAGTCGTCGGCGAAGAGGAGTTCGTGAACGGTGGTTGTGGATACGCGCGATTAGAAGTGCATCCGCAGTTGATTCAGGAGGTGACCGTCCGTCCTGTAGGCGATGCGGATCCCGGGACGTTCATCACGGTAGGCGTCCATCAGCATGGCAGAAAACATAAGACTGAAGAGGGTAGGCGCCAGCACACAGCCCTGCTTCACTCCGTTGGTCACTGCGAATGCCTCTGAGACAGCTCCGTTGTCCGTGACTCGCGCCATCATACCGTCGTGCAGCTGACGCACCATCTGAGTGAATCGTTCCGGACAGCCGAATTTCTGCATGACCTTCTACAGTCCTTCACGATTCACCGTGTCGAAGGCTTTCGTCAGGTTCACGAAGGTAGAGTATAGGTGGGTCCGCATCTCCTGACACTTCTCCTGAAGTTGACGGGCGGCGAAGATTATATCCGTGGTCCTACGATGACGACGGAATCCGCATTAGCTTTCCGGCAGAAGGCCCTGTTCCAGATGGTTATTGAGGCGGTTGAGAAGGGTGCGAGCGAAGATCTTTCCGGCGATGTTCAGCAGGGAGATGCTGCGGTGATTGTCGCAGACTTGGCGATTCCCTTTTCGCTTATATAGGTGCACGATTGTTGCGTCTTTGAAGTCTTGCGGGACTTCGCCTTGACGCCACATCTCCTGGAAGGGCGCAGTCAGGTGATCCATGAGTTGGGGACCTCCGTGCTTGTATACCTCAGCAGGGATTGCGTCCGATCCGGGTGCTTTCCCGCTGGAGAGCTGCTGCACGGCCCTGATGGTCTCCTGAAGAGATAGCGGGAGGTCGAGGTCCAAATTGGTCTCCACTTGCGGCAAACGCTCGATGGCGGCGTCGGAGATGGCGGAAGGGCGGTTTAGGACGACTCGGAAATGCTCGGCCCATCGCTGCAGGATTTGCGTCTTCTCAGTCAGGAGAGTGGTGCCGTCGGCGCTGAGGAGAGGAGCAGTGCCCTTCGTCGGCGGTCCGTAGACATCTTTGATCGCAGAGAAGAAGTTCTTCCATTCGTTGCGGTCCGCGTATCCTTGGATCTCCTCAGCTTTGCGAGCAGTCCAGGCGTCCTGCATCTCGTGCAGTCGTTGCTGAAGTTGGTGGCGACTGCGGTAGAAAGCAGCTTTGTTCTCCTCATTGGGTAGATCTGCATAGGCTTTGTGTAGGCGGTTCTTCTCAGCAAGCAGGTTTCTGATGGCGGCGTCGTTGTCGTCGAACCAGTCCTGGTGTTGGCGGGGAGCGCGACCGAGGACGGAGAGCGCCGTCGACTGGACCGTGTCTCGCAGTTGACACCAGCGGTTCTCCACGGAGGCATTCTCGGCAGCGGCGGCGTCGTCGGCAGCGGCAGCGATAGGAAGGTTGTCTAGCCTTTGAGCTAGCTCATTGCTGAAATGAAGACGGTGAGCGGGCAAAGACAACAAAGCAACATTCAGCTTACCTGGGGGTCGCTTACCTTGTGGTCTCTTGCGAGGCTGTAGGCGAATACGCATCTTCGAGATGACGAGGCGATGGCCGGTCCACCCGTCAGCACCCACGATCGCCTTCGTCACCAGCACGTCCCGCTGATCTCGCCTCCGGACGAGGACATAGTCCAGCAGGTGCCACTGGCGCGACCGAGGACGCCGCCAGGTAGACTTCTCTCGCTCCGGCAGACAGAAGAACGTGTTCGTCAGGATGAGGCGGTGTTCTGCGCAGGTGCGGAGCAGCAGCAGGCCGTTGTCGATTGAGCCGCGGAGACCGTGGGGACCCAGCACTCCTCTCCAGGCAGTATGGTCAGTGCCTACGCGGGCGTTGAAGTCGCCAAGGACAATCAGCTTGTCCGCCTTCGTAGAATTTGTCTCTTGCGGCGGCGTCGGGGCTGCTCATCGGCGGAGCGTAGGCGCTGATTATGGTGGCGAATTTGCCCCCACCTTGGAGAGGCAGTCGGAGGCTCATCAGGCGATCGTTGATGTCCTGCGGCAAACAGGGCAGTCGTCCCACGATGTCGTTCCGGATGGCGAAGGCGATGCCCGCGTCTCGTCGCTCTGCCTTGGGTCGACCACTCCAGAAGAAGGTGTAACCGGCACCCACCTCCTCCAGTTGGCCTTGTTCGGAGAATCGGGTCTCGCTGAGTGCGGCGATGTCCATCTTGTAACGCGCCAGTTCTCGTGCCACTAGCGCCGTCCTCCGTTACGGTCGGTTGCTCCTCGGATTGTCTAAAGGGGAACGAACATTCCACGCTGCCAGAGTGAGCGGGCTCACCCTGCCAGTCTGGCGACTGCGGCGGCGAAAAGTAGGAGTAGGAGAAGAAGAAGAAGAATAGGCTGGAAGAGGAAGAGAGTGATTGTTGTTGTTGTTTCGGTTTTGGCTGTCTCGACCGTGTGGTTTTTTTGTCTGCGGCCACGGCCAGCCTACAGACAGCGTGGTTCCCAGCGATCTTTAGGGCACCTTTTCTAGCCCCCTCCCCCTAGCGAGGGCAGGCAACGCATCCCCGAACAGGGCTGCCCGGTTATCCCAGACGGCTGCCGGACTCCACTATGGGCCACTTTTTGTTAGTGAGAGAACGACCCGAATTAGCCTGGGACCTTGGTGGTGATGGTGATGTGAGGGAGTGAAGTAGGAGAGAGCATACACACAACCTAACGCTATGGGACTTACAGCTAGCTAGGGTGGACAAGCGGACACGGTCATCAGTCAGATACAAATGTGAGGGCACCACTCAAAGTCAAGCACCGTAACACGTAGCTATTAGCAGAGAGAGGCATAGACTGACAGACATACAGTCGCAGCAGGCATCGAGAGTTTCATTTAGCTATTAACAGACAGACTAGCATATAGAGGGCAGGCAGCAAGAGCAGCATACGACACGGCACTTCAACAGACAAAAGGAAGAAACAGAGCAAATGCACTTACCTGAAGAAGAACTTACCTGGTGGCCTCCTGCGATGGTCCAGGAAGAGCCTCGTCTCGACGGTGTCGACGCGAAGATCCATCCGGCTAGCGCAGACCGCATTACAGCGCGTGCAGATGCACGCACGGATACCCTCACCTGGTTTAGCCCGTCGGTGGAGACGGTTGCCCGGGGTGTGGCCGCTGAGCAGAGCCCAGGTACATGGAGCCACAGGTGAGAGTTAGGTGCCAGCAAGTGGACGCTAGGCGTAGTCTCACCTGCAAGCAAGTGAGCGACCACTACGACCATCACGTGAACCCACCGCTGAAACCCCTACACCTCACGCACACACGACAGTTCGACCGTCGATGTCGACGATATCCACCGTGTGCCCCACAGACTGCATTGTGGGAGCAGGGACGTGACTTACGCAGGGGTTTATAGTGCCGGTAGACTTGCGTAGCATCTACCTACACTCTCTCCTCCGCCCCCGCCTGGGCCCGGTGTCAAGACAGAGTCAAGAAGACCGGAGACGAGGGAGACTGCAGGTGGATGGCTCGGACGGATCCTCGCCTTGGCGCTCCACTCCGCGCCCCCTGGTCCACACACAAATGACCAGGATTTTGACCACAATACAATGGGGTGATGGCAGTGGTCCAGTTGTGCGGCGATTGCCGACAACGGAGTCTGCCAGCGCACCCCGCAAATGTTGGCATTTGTTATTGCGCACAGATAACGCCTGCCAGAGTCCGATGTGGCCGCCGTGTTGGTCCAGCACATCTAACACGTGGCCCGTTTAGAGGGCACACACACACACACACACACACACAGGATTTCACTAAAGAGGGGGTAGTCTGCTCGGATCCCAAATTTAGCAGATGAGAAAAGAGCTGAAGAGCACACCTTCATTTATGTGAGGTGCTGGTGGTGTAAGATGTTGGAGCTATTCATTTTTGTGGAGCATGCGTTGGTGGAGGAAATACGCGGGGCTTTGGTCCCGCTTGCGGGTAATTACCGTAAGTTTTCATGGGGTTCCATGTGGCCAAATAGGCCCATGCGAAAGTGCGAGGACCGTGCGGGCAGTTGAGATGGTGGCGGTGGGTGTATGTCGGTGCTCCAGGCTCTGGTGCGCCACTCTCTGTACAATACATCCGCAAGTAACCCACCAGGCCGATGCGTCACATGCATGCACAGCGACAGCTGGTGGCGGGCTTGCTGGTTGATGCTGAATTGATTGAGTTGGGGATAAGGGAGTCTGCGGATGTGCAAGGTGCGTTAGGTGTGTCAATATTGAGATGAATTCCACTTAAATTCCCTGAGTAAAGGGCGACACGCAGTCCCGTGGGCAGTCCAGGTTAAGTTGGATCACTCTTTACTAAACAAGGTGATGAGCCATAATGGACTTGGACGGCCGTCTGGACTGTCTAAACAGCCTTATTTAGGGAAGGTGACCTAAATAAATGCTGGGAAATCATGCCATCTGCGAGTATACCGTGGCTCGTAGATGCAAACCTCGTGGTCGAAGTCCAATAAATAACCTCCACAACCCTTGTTCCTCTGTTTTCCGTTCCAACCCAAAGGCTGCTAAGGTGAGTCCACTCTTTCAGTCTGCCTGTAATGTTAGGAGCAATCGGCCGGTTTGTAGGACGGCGCTCTACAAGGTGGACGCCGCTGCTCCCGTTGAGACCCGCTTCACCGAACAAAGCCAACTGCAGACGGTGGGTGCCAGCTACATCTTCTCCTGTGGAAGACGCCCAAAGTCAGAAAGATGCGGTAATGGCGTCGCCTTTGCAATCCGTGACGACATATTGGTAAAAGTGCCCTGAAGAAGGAGACACGATCACTGGGACAAGGGCTTTATTAGCCTGACGTTTCGGATTCCTGCCCGAACCCATCATCAGTGACAAAAGCAGATACGGGTGGCTCATACACAAGGGACTGCAGTATTTATAGGATGCAGTCATCATTGCTACCGCATACCTATGAATATTCACGGCTCTCTCCCCTTCATCAGGGATCGTTGCACTTGGTGTGCTAACTGTTTGATAGCCGACATTCGCGTCGTTAATTGCTGCACTTTCATCACGTGAGTTGGATGATGGTGTGATGATTGCTCGACCATCTGACGCACCGACCCTGGCGTTGGGAAAAGTGTTGACCTGTGCGCTTCCCACGTGGATAATTACTCCGCCTAGGCGAAGTCTCAGCACTGAGTATGGAAGGGGAAGGTCATTGCACTTGCTAATGGACTGGGGGGCAGCAAACCATGACTCAAGCAGCTCCCAGCTCACGCTGTTGTCACCTCTGGCGAGAATTTCGGCCTCGTCGAATTTGAATGTGTGACCGGATCTGGTCGAATGGGCCGCAACTTGAGAGTTGACGTCATTTCTCCGCACCGCTGCAGCGTATTCGGCCATTCTCGTTCGGATCTGCCTTCCGGTTTTTCCGACGTATTTGCTTTGTCCGCAACTACATCAGATCCGATCAACGACTCCAGACGTTTCTTGCCATGGCAGCCGGTCTTTTGGCTTCAGTTCCTGACGCCTGATAGTTGCCTCCGTCTGTGTGCAACTCCAACCTCAAGTGGTGCGAGAAGGCGGCCGACAGCTTCCGAAATGTTCTTGACATACGAAGGTGCTTGCCAAAATTTGGGGTCCGTGCAGTTAGGTCTTTCGTCCCTTTTCCGTATGCACCTGTTGACGAAGTTGCGCGGGTAGCCATTGACTTTGAAGACCCGTCGGAGGTATTGCATTTCGGCAATCTTGTCTTCCGTCTCACTGCAGTGCGTTTCGACACGCCGATAGAGCGTCCTTACACAACTGTGTTTGTGGCTGATTGGGCGGTTGCTGTTGAAGGTCAGTACTTGCATCGTATTTGTTGCACCGTTGCACCTTGGGGCTCGACCTAGAGCTCCACCAGCAATCACACAGCGACAATCAGTATCGGCAGCATGAGATAGCCGACAAGGACCAGTGAGGCCAGGATAGCCATGTCATACCCAACCCCAAGGTATGCGACCCCTGGGCTCGAACTCGCGACCTGTCAGTTAGGTGTCCAACGCTATCCACTGAGCTACGGGCTTGTTGTCCTGTGGGTTTCGATCACATATATTGACAATAGTCTGAAGTAGCCAAAAAAAGGCAGGAGAGGTTGGAATGAGCATGCTTGGCTTATTAGCCATCCACAGTCAGACGTATCAAACCCCTAGGGTTCGAGGCCGGGATCTTTGTTCATCACGTCTAACGCCCTACCATTTTGCCTCAGGCCCGTTGTCCCGTCAGTTGCGATCGCGAATATTGATTTTGTTGGAAAGACGTTCATCGATCGGGCCACGGGCCTGCTCGCCCCCTTGTGTTTGGGAACTGGGTCTATAAATCCGCAAACAGTCTCACAACGACCAGTAATATATGCAGAAACAGATTACTGACAAGGGCAGGGGAGCCTGGGATGACCATTTCTGGCTTGTTAACCGTCCTCGAATAGACATACCCAATCTCAAGTCTGGGTAGTTTGTGGAAAACCGCCCTCGTAGCCGCTGACGCGGTCGTTCGCCCATGCCGCCCATGTCAATCACTGTATGCGCGCATATGACTCAGCCTTTGGGAAGCCCACGCCGTGGCGTCGATCAATATTTTTGTTTTCATCGATAGTTCGCAGTCGCGCTAAGCACTGACGCAGACACACCCTATGCGCCCGGACGAACTGTTTAGACGGTCGACGTGGGTGTTGAGAGCACTTGTTTTCACCGCCTGTTGAGCCGCGCGTACACTCCCTCGCCGCTGTTAGATTTGCTCTACCGAGTCCGTCTTTGCTCACTTGTAATTTGGGAACTCTCTTGTTCCTGGGCATTGTACTTCGACAGAACCATTGTCTTGGAGGTTGCGCGTTCATCGTTCGAATTGCGGGACAGCCGTCGTGATCCTGCCATGCCATGGCTAGTTGTATCCGACGGGCCAACTAACTCGTGGTTCTGTGATAAACTCCGGGTTCCATTTCCTAATTATCCGAACGCGGGTTGGTTATGGTTGTCTGGCAACGACTAAACACCCCAAAACAACCCTCTCGGTGTTCTTTATCTTCATCAGTATCCTTCTTGGAAGTCCGACATTCCCAAATACCAAGTCAACCAACACTGCCAATTGGATACCCGAAATTAAATATTTTTTTAACCCCAAAAGAATCATTGACGAGAAAACTGGGCATCCAAGACTTTAAGGTGAGATGATACCATACCCACAGCACAGGTACTAACCAAGAGCCCATATACGCGTGTTTCGCCGATATTCTGTCGCTGTATGGCGCAGCTGCTAGGGGTTCAGCTCGCCAGTAGATTCCTTAGCGTTCACCGTCTGTTTTCTGGTAGATACTTAAATGTAGAAATTGTCACTTTTTAATTTCCTCAGAAATTAACTGCGAACATGAAGTAGATCAGTTTATTCAAGGTTTATAGGCTCAGACCGAGAATTTTGTACAGGAATATTTGGGCCAAAGTCCATCAGCCACAGCCGGTAACCGCGTAATACTCATTAACTGCCGATAGGCAGTTAGCAGTATACATTAGGGTAAGGTGATACCATACTCACAGCACACGTAGTAGCCAAAAGCCCAAACGCCAATATTCTGCCGCTGCATGGCGCGACATGGAGTATCTACCAGTAAACAGACGGTGAACGCTGGGGTACCCACTCACGAGCTGAACCCCTCGCAGGTGCGCCATACAGCGGCAGAATATCGGCGAAACACACGTGTATGGGCTGTTGGTTAGTACCTGTGCTGTGAGTTTGGTATCACCTTACTCCAAGTTCATAGGTAATTTTTGTGGAAATGAAAAAGCGAAAATCCAAGATTTTGCAGAATTTGTCCGATTTGCAGATTACTTACATCCTTTAACAGTGCTCTATTTTTGAATAGATAAGCCAGACCACCACACAATCCTGAAAGGTGGTCTAAGTGATCTTCGGAGCGTCAATAATTGTCTGTACGGGTAGGCTGTTTGATAACATCGCTGCAAGTGAATTGGTGCCTATCATCCCACTTGCATGAGAAGGGTTCGAAATCCACCTAGGGCATCGTAAGCGTGGCGACAACAGCCACCATTCAGAGCACAGCAAAAGAACAAGCCACCATCCGGAGCTTAAAATCTCGTCTGCTCGCCTGACATGGCAGCGCTTTCCACCCCCATGGGACGGCTAGCTGATCAGGAGGGTCGCAGCTGCAAGGCCGCTCCAGCCGCCTTTCAGCATGCGCTTTAGACTGTCAGGCTCATACGACAGTTCGACCGTCGATTTCGACGATGTCCACCGTGTGTCCCACAGACTGCATTGTGGGAGCGGAGACGCTGACTTACGCAGGGGTTTATAGTGCCAGTAGACTTGCGTAACATCTACCTACACTCTCTCCTCCTCCCGCGCCTGAGCCCGGTGTCAAGACAGAGTCAGGAAGACCGGAGACGAGGGAGGCCGCAGATGGATGGCTTGGACGGATCCTCGCCTTGGCGCTCCACTCCGCACCCCCTGGTCCACACAAAAATGACCAGGATTTTGACCACAAAACAATAGAGTGATGGCAGTGGTCCAGTTGTGCGACGATTGCCGACAATAGGGTCTGCCAGCGCGCCCCCTAGATGCGGGCATTTGTTATTGCGCAAAGATAACGCCTGCCAGAGTACGATGTGGCCCCCGTGTTGGTCCAGCGCATCTAACACGTGGCCCGTTTAGAGGCCTCATACACACAGATTGATCAGTTAACGTGACCTTGACGTGCACACTAGATGATGTGAACGAGGCAAACTTAACCGAACCGTCGACCAGCGGCTCCTTCTGTGCTAAAGTCAATGTTAGCACTAGCTACCAGCCGCCTGTGCGGTCCAACTAAATAAAAGCGCGGTCTTCTTGGTTTTGTTTCCTCGTGGATTCTCGTTTCGAAACGCACTATCGTCATTTGTGCTGCCCGGTGTACCCAGAAGATGCGTTTGAGTAGGTCCTAAAACCTAACCATCGTCCTGGGTTTTGGCATTTATTTGACTTCAGTTCATGATAACATCATTTGGAATATCGTAAACAAAATCTCCTAACGTTAGCAACCTTGGGTTTTGCCCAGAAAATAAGCACCTGACAGCAAAAGATTCGAAATCGCTTACACATGCCTCACTATCAAGATTGAAATCTGATTCATGCCAATGTCTCTCCTTTACCCCATCTAATCAAGAGATAAGGGAAGTGTCGATGTTTCTCGGCAAAACGCCATCTGACAGTTGGTTCTTCGAGTGTTTAAGTTCTAACCTAAGCAACGGGAGGAATTCCATTGTTTGATCGAGTCGCAATCATTACGAGATCAAAGGTGAGCGGGCTTTCAGTCCGCCTTCTGGTACGGTAGGCTGCTTTGTTTTCCGATGCTTGGAGCCTCTGACACATGTCGGCGTGTTTCTCCTGAATTTGCTGGGCTCAACATAACTCGAGGACCCTCGAATGTCTGGGTTCAACGGCAGCACCCTTGGAATCATATATTCTCACGTTCAGATGGTGTAAATAGTGCCAAAACGCGTTCCATCGCGTTTCGTTGGTATAGTTTTGAGTGCACACACATGAACATCGACTGTCTACACTCATGCAATCGCTCTTTCGTCCCTCCTCGATCGCGGGGTTGCGTTCCAGAATCCTCAGCGAGATGTGAAAGTCCACGAAATTAAAAACCAAATGTTTTTATCGTCGTCTTTATGTATTTTAGGCCTTTACAACCCGCCTTCCACATTCTCGTAGGTATTTATCACACAGTTATACAGCATGAAACCTGTATATCCTATTAAATATCAGGTAAAATTCGCTGAAATACTTTACGTAAACACAATGTTTATGCACAAAGAACAAACATAAGCACAGCAGTTAACACTTTACACATCGAAACACGCTCATACTGAATGCGTTAGACGAGACGTCGGTTAAAACAAAGCTAGATCGAATGTTGCTCTCCCTTGCTGAGCCAATCAGCGGCCAATACACTTAGCCGCGTGCTCTGATTGAGTAGTTTATCGGTCATCCCGTCTATGAAATCAAGCGGGCAAACCAACTAAGAAAGTGTGTACCAGAAAGAAAATGGCCCACAAACCAGCGAAAAAACCCCGGTTCGTAGCTAGACGTGCCTGCATCTAAAATCCACCGTGGAGCAAAGCCACGAAAGTCAAAGCACAATATAGCGAGCGACTACTGTACCTAGCAAAGCGTTTCTCCTTCCCATTTTAATAATTAATTTTCGAGATCTGACTGCGCAACCTGTCTCCAAATTTTACGACCATCTGTCTTCCAGGGACCTAAGTCTGACTTGAATGTTATTCGCTGACTTCCAAGTGGCCTTCCATTGTTCTTGCATTCTAGCATGCGTGCGTAGAAGTGAGCACGCATCGTTTTAATGCAGTAACTTTCCCCATGGCGCTGATCGTACTTTTGCACTGCACTGCTCGTTCGTGCGAACTAGTGGCGCTTTTCGTCCACCTGACCGATCAAGTACCGTCAAAATTGATGCCAGTTTTTCTGTGTAGAAATGCATTAACAGTGTCGAGCTGGAATGACCCAACCTTTTGCCCTTTTCCGAAAACTGGAGCGTATACCCGAAAGCACATGCAGGTGGGACGTTGGGAGACCGACCGATGAGCCGGAACTGTGCTGCACAGCGTCAGAATATCGGCGAAACACGCGTGTATGGGCTTTAAACTAGCATCCGTGCTGTCAGTACGTTGAATCATGACTTTGTGATCGCTTGCACGCGAGCTGCACATGTGCCGTGTTAAATGGTTCACGGTGAACCTAGACAAAAGTCTGTTTTCCCTGGGCCTCCGCTTACGGCGGCCAGCCATGCGTCTGAGTTCTGGTGTCTGTCATGTGTCACTGTCACCCTACACACCGTGGTATTGCGTAACGAACAAGAAGTTTTTCAACCTGAGCCGTCGTCTGCGAGACGCATTCCTTGTGTTTTATTCAAACCTTATTTTTCGAGTTTCAAGCACCTTAACAGTCCACTCTGAATTTTTTTAAATATTTCGCTCGGAACTGCACTTTGTCGATCGCAGTCTGGTAGAACACTTCACTCTCTTGTAAAAAAAAACGCTGCAATTTTAACGATTCTTCAACCGGAAAATTCTTCTAGACGCAAAATCGGATCTTTCTTAGACGTCCAGAGCATGATTATTGTTTTGGAGTTACTACAAAGGGGTTTTACCTGATGCTGCTACCTTAAAATTGGTTTTTAACTATAAGTACAGGGCATTGTCGTCTACTGATTCCACAAAAGATCCACTACGACTGAAAAGTCTTGTTCTCAACGTGGCTGTCATAATCTGACGGTGACTTGCCCCGATGTACTCCGATTGCAAGACGGCGATGAGTATTCATCATTTGTCTTGGGGATAAGGTTATGCAGTTTAAACCCGTTTTCGCACTATTGGTAATGGTTGTGACCAGAAAGGTTTTTAACTTTCAAGACAAGTTAGTACTGCTGAGAGCTGAATGTTAGGCCAGAATAGTTCCTTTCTACGCCGACCCCTATAGCACTCTAAATTACATGAGATCCAAGATTCCTCTTCCTCCTCTTCCTCCTCCTCCTCCTCCTCCTCCTCCTCCTCCCCCTCCCCCTCCTCCTCCTTCTGCCTTGACGCCCGATCCACGCTGGACGTGGAACCATGCGCGCGTGTAACACGCGCAGACGCAACTTCAGCCTCATCATCCATTTCTTTTATGGTAGTTTGGCCTTAATCCGGTCATACTATTCGGACATGGTCAGTGGGGTAAGCGTGTGATGTATATGCTGTCCAAATGTGCCGCACTGTATACAAAATCACACACAAGTACTCGTGGCGTCCTGGGGACAGTGGTGGGCCTCGTCGTCCAAAACAAACCTACTACTTTAAAAATATAAATGAGGTGGGACCGCTTGGCCAGAATAGCCTCATAGTTGGACAAACAGGGGTTGGACTCCGAGTGGGTGTAAGTGTTAGATTACACATTACACTCAGTTAGCTGGTGCGACTGCAAGTCGACAAAAATTACAAGAACTCCCTTTCGAACATAAGGGCTGAGCATCCCTTTAGGGAAAGAGGGGTTCTATGATTCCACCGCACGAAGGAGGCGCAGTACAAGAAATCACCTCTGCCGAGAACAGAACGAGCAAAACCGAATTCGAGCCTCGTTTTGGGAAATTTTATCGACGATAAAGAGGACAACAGGATGGTCATATCTGGTTTTTTTGCTCACACTACAATGGTGAGAGCGTACGTCGATGGTCAAATGACTCCAGACTAAACTTTGGTCGTTCAGATAGGGTCGGGAAACTACTGGTACCTAACAGCAACTAAGACTGAAGTGGTCATTTCGGGGTCTTTATCGTTATCGACAGTAAAAACCCCCTGAAGTATCTACCGTCGGCTTTTTAGTTTCCACTGGACCTGCCCACAGCAGAAGAATGACTACGCTTCACCACCAGCTACTGGAGATTGTTAAAGTTCGAAAACCGAGATATCTCCTCTAGCCAATGTCAAACATTTGCACTCCCAAACGTCCGGTATTCCGGTGGTGGAAGCAAGAAGGGTCACCTAAGTTCTACAGTTGCGTATGGGACATCCCTTCAGGCTGCTTTTCGAAACTATCTTCGACAGGGTTGTGTCCCCTGGAAAACATTTGCCACTGTCATCTTTTCTGGATACGTCTGACCTCAACTTCTCATCCAAGTTCAGACTCACTGACCTCAGGCGCTCTGATCACGCCGATCACCTGTGCTCAAAATTTAGTGACATGCAACGAGCAGCTGGTAGCCTTAACAGGGTCACCAACTCCGTTGTCCTGACAATCACCGTCACGGGGTACACATTTTAATTGCACTGCACTGCAGGCGGAGAAAAACTGCTCGCGTACCTCAACAACGCTCAAACCGAGGAGGCAGACAACTTATGTTACCCGAAACTGACTCCTTCTGCGAGTGGATAGGACAGGAGTATGCTTCAGTCTTGAACTCGCATGACTCAGTACAGTCACCAGCACCCTCAAAACCAAGACCCAAATCAACAGTATTACCGAGGATTTTTGATGTGATTTTGGATATGAAGTATACCATGAACAAAACAGTCTGGATATTTCACCCGGACTGCACCAAACTGCATACATGCCAGGGGCATCTGAAAACACATACAGTAAAAACTGACTTTTTCATGGCTAGCTGAAATTTTGCGAGTCAGGATAATAGCAGGCGGTCCAATCGTCGCAAACGACGATATCCACTATCTGTTTCACGACATGGTTGACGAGGACCTTTATTTGTGCCTGAGTAAGACTATAGTGAGGTAGACTTGAGCAGCATCTACCAAACACTGGCCTTCACCCACCCCGGGGCCCGGTGGAAAGAAATAGTCTAGATGACCAGAGGCGGGCTGGGGCCCGTCTACGCGCGCCACATACACGACATCCCGCTCGCAGAGTGTGTCGCGCTTTCAAAGGGGCTGCTCC
Source organism: Spirometra erinaceieuropaei (assembly GCA_902702965.1). NCBI lineage: Eukaryota > Metazoa > Platyhelminthes > Cestoda > Diphyllobothriidea > Diphyllobothriidae > Spirometra > Spirometra erinaceieuropaei. The sequence goes on along the minus strand of CACRXP010001637.1, from coordinate 10,348 downwards.
GATGCTGCGTGTGAGCCACACTAGGAAGGAGCCATTCCAGCTTGGCTATCAGTTCTGTCAGCCATCTTGCGGCGAGCTTCGACAAAGTGACTAACGCGGCGTGAGGCCCACGCCTAGGTGTGCTCGTGCTGACTCTTCGCTGCCCGATTAGCGCGTATAGTGAGAAAACCTGACTTCCGTTGTGGTCCAGCGCATCTGCGGTGTGGTCCATATTGGACGCACAACAGGATAATAAAAGTACGTTTGCAGAGTTAACCAAGATAGTTGCGGTAGTTCGGAACACACGATGCAACGTTGGGCATCGGAAGTTCAGCTCGGCCGTAAAGTCAGCAACTTCCGACTGAGCAAGTTCTTTTGTAGAGCACTGCACGAGAATTTGTACTACACAACCTTTGACTGTCTAGCCTCTTGACGTTGAAACCAAAAGTGCTCAACTCTGACCAACCAAAAACGCACAGCATTTTGGCATTGGAGTTTTACCGGTAAAAGGCAGGACGAGTTTCCGACCGACTATACAGTAGGTGGGCTAACTCATGAAATGCCCACTGACATTCCGAAATGCGTTTTGGTTTTGAAAAGATTAATTAGGTAGGTTTGTAAAACTAGTCAGTCTGCAGTATAATTGTGGAATAATTCAGTTTCTTCAAGCTGCCGGCTTTTGAATGAACTTGCTTCGGACTGCACGCAAAAACTTTACTCCGTATAAAAGTGGCTACTTATGTAGTATGCATTTTTCTCATTGATTTTCGATGCCTCTAAAGGTCTAATTATATTTCATGGAAAACATGCATAAAAATATTCATTATTCCGCTTATTCGGTAGAAAATTACATCTTCTTTCAATTTTATACTCACAGGAAGGGTTTAATACGGTTTTCAAAAACTTTTCCAATTCCCGAATAACTTTGAGCCCGCTCTGCCATCACACTTGGATTCAGGGTTTCGAAACTACAAGCCGTATATTTTTCGCGTGCGGAAAACCACACATTTCTCTACGGTAATAAAGAGGGACCATATAGGGTTCAATAAATTTAGCAGTGGATTTGATCCATATTGTTAACTTTACAAACCACATTGGTAAATGCAGAGATATGACGATTTGCGTATGGCCATTTCACGGTATTTAAAAGTCCCACAATTAGAAACTTTTTTAAAACCTAATTATGTCTGTCTATCGAGTATAAAAGTAGAAGAAGACATAATTATCTACCGAATGTGCAAAAGAATGAATATTTTTATGCATGTTTTCCATGAATTATAATTAGACTTTTAGGGGCATTGAAAATCGAGGAGAAAAATTCCTGCTACGTAAGTAGTCATTTTCTACAGAGTGTAGTTTATGTATGCAGCCGGAAGAAGTTCGTTCGAAAGCCGGCATCCTGTGGCAACTGTATTATTATAGAATTATACTGCAGATTGATCGGATTTACAAACCTACTTAATTAACCTTTTCGAAACGAAAACGCATTTCGGAATTTCGGTCGACATTTCATGAGTTAGCCCACCTACTGTATGGTCTCTCCGAAACATATATAGCGTTCTTCGCAGACCGGGTTATTGTCGAGTCAATTCCGAAAGGAGGAAGCATCCTGCTCAAATTTGAGGCATGAAATCCTTCGGTTGACGATATGCCCCCCCCCCACCTTCTGCACAGTTCGCCTGGGCTCACGTAAGATTGACAGGGGTCGGAGACTTGTGATGTAGTCAAGAAAAGGCTCATCACCAATTGGCAAATGCATTCATTCACGAACCAGGGCGTCTCTTGCGTGTTGCATGGTACAGACGGATGAATATTTCTTAGTAAATAAATAGGAGAATTCAGGATTCTATCTGGGAAATTTTAATAGTTAGTCTCTTCGCTTCTATTGGCAGTTAGTACTAACCCGTCGTCAGGTCAAGGGCAAGGTGGACTGTGTTAGGGTATAAGTGGAAAGGGGGGGAGAGACACGACCAATGTCTTCGGGCAGCCTACGCGAGAGCAGGAAAGAGGAAGTTTGTGATTCCTTTCAGATGCGAACGGTGAGATGGATAGTGGGTCCACGGAATGACCAGATGGCTTTCTGTAGCCCCGAGCTCATTCTAGGTGGCTCAGTATGGAGATGGTAGAGCCTTCATACTCCAACAACTAAACATCTCGGGGCCCTTCTGCTCCAGATTCACACAGGCTGGAATCTAAAAATGGCCTTTTAAGGAAGGGAAGCACGCAAAGTGCAAAGAGTAACAAGACAGAGCGGTGGAGGATGACGAGGTACCGTTGGTGAAAGATATCAAGTTTTCCTAAATAATGAGAGAATAAAAAAACAAAATAAACCAAAAACAGGCGCACAATCACTGCGTGGTCTCATGACATGTTGACAGCCATTCTGAAAGGTAAGGGTTAAGTTTACAGTCAGAGTTTGTTTTGTGGTAGGATTACGACACGGGAACGGGTACCTCCTGAAATCTAGCACAAGACCATCAATAGAAGCGAAGAGACGAGTCCCAGGAAGAAGTCTTGAAGAAGGAGACACGATCTCTGGGACAGGAGCTTTATTAGCCTGACGTTTCGGATTCCTGCTCGAACCCATCATCAGAGACAAATGCAGATACCGGTGGTTCATGCACAACGGGCTGTAGTATTTATAGGATGTAGTCGTCATTGCTACCGCATATCTATGAGTATTCACGGCTCTACCCCCTTAATCCGGGATCGTTGCACTTGGTGTGATGACTGTTTGATGGCCGACATTCGCGTCGTTAATTGCTGCACTTTCATCACGTGCGTTGGATGTTGGTGTGATGATTGCTCGACCATCTGACGCACCGACCCTGGTGTTGGGAAAAGTGTTCACTTGTGCGCTTCCCGCGGGGCTAATTACTCCGCCTAGGCGATGTCGCAGCACTGAGTATGAAAGGGGAAGGTCATTGCACTTGTTATTGGACTGGAGGGCTGTAAACCATGACTCAAGCAGCTCCCGGCTCACGCGGTTGTCACCTCTGGCGAGAATTTCGGCCTCGTAAAATTTGAATGTGTGGCCGGATCTGGTCGAATGAGCCGCACCTTGAGAGCTGGCGTCATTTCTCCGCACCGCTGCAGCGTGTTCAGCCAAATGGCGTTCGCTGCGGACAAAACAACTACGTCCGAGAAATCGGAAGACAGCTCCTGAAATCTAGCACAAGACCACCTGTGCCTACTGTCCTTTTCACAATGTTTGTACCTTTCCTTCATTGTTTATCTTTCACCCTGTTTACTGATATTCCTCTTGCAATGCCCACTTCTCTCAGGATTTTATTATGACATCTTATCACGCATTTAACTGTATACTGAGGCACTTCCTTTTCCCCCTCCAAATAGGCTTGTATAATGTTTGGCAGTAGGCTCCCACATTGTTTAAGTAGGGTAATTTTGTCGACTGGGATTGAATCCTTCCTCGACATCCTCATTTTGAGCGATCGAGTGGTGGGTATACGCGACTGGACCGACAGGCATTAGGCTGGACCAATCAGTGGACGCAGAATTACAGTGCGTGACCGATCTCATGAAATGTTGACCAAGATTCTGGAATGCGTTTCCGATTAGGAAAGATTACTTACAGTACCTGTGCTAACTCATGAAATGTCATGAATTAACACAGGTAAACGACTTTAACGCAGAATCGGTAAACACTACGGCTCCCAAAGTCTGATAGCGGAAAACAAAAGATGTGTCAAAGAAATAAAGCAAAGTTTGGTCTAGAAAATATTATTTACTGAGATAAAAATAAACGATTTTCGACAAAAGTCACAATTTCGAGAAACGCCTATATTACAACCAAGTTAATAAAGGCTACGTATGAGGGCGTATAAAGGAGGAGGGCGCATAAAAGGGCAAAAATGATTAAGGACAGAAACAGATACAAAAAATCAGTACTTTGTTGATTGTCCATTTGAATTAATAACGGCAGAAAGTCTGTCAGACATAGACATGACGAGGTTGTCTATGGTGGATTGTAAAATGTAATTATTGAGTATGAAATCCAATTTTTCCTGCACTGAAAGTCTCCTTAGCTTTGTGCCAATTTCTTTTGACTATTCCAAAAAGATTTTCGATAGGATTCAAATCGGGACTGTTGGCTGGGATGAAAATGGATTGGAGGCCAATTGTGGAGAGGGTGGTTGTTGTCTAAAATGTTAGATTATATTTGCAAGCGGCATCAAATTCGTACCTCTTTAGAGCGGTGGACAGGTGCATTGTCATGCAAAATTACGGTATCCATTCGGCGCCGACTTATGGCGTTGTAGCCGAAAGCATCCTTGACAATTGCAATAAACACCTTGCTGTTGATGGTGTCGGATGTTGATCGCCAGACAGGCCACTCACCGAATTTAATCGCCATCCAAACCATCATCCTCCGACAGTTCTTGAATGTTGCCGTCGGTGTAGTGCGTTCTCTTGGGAAGTTCTTTCCACATATGACGGTTTGGAGCGATTTCGTAGGCTTGTCTAAAAATAAAACCTCATCGCAGAAGAAAATGCTCTTCCAAAATGAAGATCTGTAATCAATGTAATTCTTAGCAAATAAAAGCCGTTCTGTAATTAGTTTTCTACTTAAATATGGCTTAATCATGGCTTTCCGCCGCTGCAGTTCAAATTCCTTCATCCTTTTCCTAATGATGGCTATAGAAAACATCGGCAGATGTTCCCGTTGAATGGTCTGAATGGGCATGTAATGAAATTTTTTTAATGTATGACGAATAAAATCGTCGTCTTGCTTACTTGTGGACCGTTTGGGTCCCCCTATCTTATTTCTAGGAACAGTTTTATCATTAATAATGCGCCACAGAGTGACCTTACTAATATTGAAAATACTAGCTAACGACTCACGCGGGATCCCCTCCGCCGCTAATTTTCGAATACGCTGGAAGTCAACTTCGGATAAGTATTGTTTAGCCATAGGTATCGTTTGGCATGATAGAGAAAAGTGACGGCATGTCGCGCGAACTCAATATATATTCGTTTACGATACGCCTTTTCGGTCTGGTAAAACAATGACACTGGTAAACTTTTTTATTTCGGCATTTTGAAACATAAAACTTTACGGATTTGTAAAATAGAATTTTTAGATGAAGAATCGCACCTTATTTCCTGAACACAATAAGATATAATTTATCCGCATTTCATTGATTTTCTTGATATTGAAATTTAATTTTTTTTGTAGGAAAGTTTATTGAAAAATTTCTTAGTTTTATTAATCTTCTTAAACATATTAATAAGGTAAAACAAAGAATTTCGATCCGAAAGCTTTAATAGCGTAGGAGACTGCTTGAATATCAGGAATCCTCCGATTTCTCCTATATTCGGCCCGTTTCCTATTAAATATCCAGATCCGTATCAAACTTTCCTTCAGCAAACGGCCTTTTCGTCCTTATTTCAACTAAATAAACACAAATAACAACACCAAAAATACGCTACAGTTTCCACTCTAATTTTGACCTCGGCATTTCATGAGTTAGCACAGGTACTGTAAGTGGGGTTGTTATAATGATTATCATGCAGCATAACCCTATAACATTTCGGACTCGTCAGAATGTCGGCTTTTGAATGCATTTCTTTTGGATCTCCTGCAGAAATCACACTCGGTAAAAAAATGACTACTTAAGTAGCATTCATTTTTCAAAATGATTTTCGATGGTCATATGAATTTAAACATACTTTACAGAAAACATCCACAAAAATATGCTTTCTTCTACTGATTTGGTAGCAAATAACATCGGCTTTATACTTCATGCTTGATGACGGGCTACATGTAAGTTTCGGAAAAGTTTTCAGTCTGATCTGCCATTGCATTAGCGTTTAGCGATTTCAGTCTACAAGGTGCATGCTTTCAGCGTAAGGAAAAACATATATTCCTCTATGTCTTTAAGAAGATCCCACATAGAGTTCTTGAAATTTTGTAATGGATCCGGACTATGCTGTACATTTCATGAGGAGCATTAGTAAACGGACATATGCGATCTTGCATGCATAGACATCGCACGGTCTCAGTAATCTCATAATGGGAAACTTTTCAAAACCAAAATATGCACTTTCTTCGGGAATGTGATTTCCTACCAAGTGAGCAAAAGGAAGCATATTTTTATGCATGTTTTCCATAAAATATATTCGAATATATAAGACCACCGAAGATTAACTTGAAAAATGCATGCTACTCAAGTAGTCATTGTTTTACCGAGTGTGATTTCTGCAGAAGGTCAAAAAGACGTGCATTCAAAAGCCGACATCCTGTCGAGTCCGAAATGTTATAGGGCCATGCTGCATGATAATCAATCTAACCACCCCACTTAAGTAATCCTTTTTAATCGGGAACGCATTTCAGAATTTTGGCCAACATTTCATGAGATCGGTCACGCACTGTATATATTGGCGCCAAATCTGTCGCCCTGACGTCTTCCAATCAATCCGTTCTCCATCTCTATGGCTGTTCGACTGAATGACATCTCTATCAGCAGCATCTCGATGACATGCTTGTTTAGTCCCGTGCGCTGCAGCACTACCTGCAGACCCACGCAGACCCCCTAGACCAAACTTCTGAGCATCAGTTAACATCCTTGTCTGCCCAGAATGGAGGCCTTCACCTAAACCTTTTCTATTTGCCATCTACTTTGAACCGGCCGCTGGTTCAGGTACAGTGAATGAACGATCTCATCGAATGTTGACTGAAATTCTGAAATGCGTTTTCGATTAGGAGGGATTACTTAGGCGCGATTGCAAAACTGATTGTCTTACGGCATAATCCTATAATATTTCGGACTTTGCAGGATGTCGACCTTTGCGTACACTGCTTTTCAATCTCCTGTAGAAACCAAACTCGGGAAAAAAATGGCTACTTAAGGAGCATGTATTTTTCCCACCGATTTTCGACAGTCTTGCAAGTTCAAATATATTTTATAGAACCCACGAACAAAAATATGCTTTCTTTCAGTCGTTTGATAGAGAATCAAGCCATTTTTCTACTTTATACTCGAAGAAGGAGTATAATTAGGTTTTAAAAAGTTGTCTAGTTGCCGAGTAATTTGGAGCCTGATCAGTCGTCGCATCAGCGCTTAGTGATTTTAGTCTACAATGTGCATACGTTTCGCGTAAAGAAAATTACAGTTAATTACATGCCTTTAAAAACATATCATATAGAGTCCAAAAATTTTGCAACTAATGCGGATTGTATTGTACATTTCATGAGGAGCAGTGGTAAACGGACAGGATTGGATGCTATATCAATGGACGTTTCGCGATCTTAAAAAATCTCATAATTAGGAAGATTTTAAAAACCTAATTACACTACTTCTTCTATTATAAAGTATAAAGAGGATTCTCTATCAAACGACTGAAAGAATGCATATTTTTGTCCGTGGTTCCCATGAAATATATTTGAACTTGCAAGCCAATCTAAAATCGAGGGGAAAATGTACGCTCCTTAAACAGTCATTTTTTTTACCAAGTTTGGTTTCTACAGGAGATTAAAAAGCAGTGTACGCAAAGGCCGACATCCTGCCAAGTCCGAAATATTATAGGATTATGCCGTAAGACAATCAGTTTTGCAACCGCGCCTAAGTAATCCTCCCTAATCGAAAACGCATTTTAGAATTTCAGTCAGCATTTCATGAAATCGGTCACTCACTGTAATTGTAGTGGTGCCCCTTATTACCTGAGTAATTTCGCGGTTCCACACATGGTCACTTTTGTTCTTCAAAATTTATCCAAAGGAAGCAGCTGACCCGGCTGACTGGTAGCCTGTTTAGTCGGAATTCATTGTATTTGAGGGGGTGGGGGGGGGGTATATCGTCAGTTTCAGTGGAATCCTAGTCGATGCAGTGAATGCTTTCAAGTGGCTGCATAAAAACACTGATGGTACTCGTCATATCCCGATCTTTTTATCCGTCGATAGGATGGTGTTGACTACTCGAAGATGCATGAATGACCTTCTGAACTTTCGGGGAACTTCTTGTTTTTCTAGCTGTTGCATCACTGGGGTGTCTTCCTAGCCGAATTTGAACTTTTATGTGACAGCATTCACGGCAAACCTCTTCATATTTCTCTCACTAATATCCATCATTCCACCGAAATTTCCAATGAAAGAACAAAGGATCTCCAGGAAAATCGTGCTCCATCAGAGGAAATAAAGTAAACACCACACGTTTTTGCATCGCCAGGTTTTAATCAGCCCAATTAAAAAGTAATAAATGACCGAGAGAAAGCAGTTCGCGAACTTTTTATTGGTTCCGCCTTGCGCAAAACTGCAACTTCGACCTGCCTGTAAACGCTGGCGATGAGGTATGAGACCGGTTTGTTGTTCAAAATATTCCAGGTTTTCGTAAGAGCGAGCCTGAAATCGAAGAATGCCTGTAATTCCGGGGACTTGGAAGTCATGCCTCAAAGGTTGTCCCGAAACATGTCTTATTGGACTGCGTTAAGGACATCCAACTGACCACTTGGGGCATCTGATGCCTTAAGACCTTTTAAAATCTTATGGGTGTGTCATCAGTGCGTTCTCATTCGGAAAATCCTTCCTCAGAGGTTTGGCCATATTGGGAGCAGGTGAAGCCACAGTACCTCTATATGGTGCAAACAGTTACTACTTTTGTCAACGAAAGCCAAATTTGCACAGTCGAGCACACACTCCGCCACAACGCCCCTCTCATGCCTTAGTGGGTGGGCCCAGCACTGCTGGCTTGCACGTGAATTAGTTTGCAGAGAGTCAGACTTGCAAAGCATCTGTCTCACTCGCTCCTCCCCCCCACGCACCTAACACTAATGGCAAGATAGTAGTATTAAGACGGCCACAGGTGGACGCAGGCGCAGTGTCTGACGAGACTAAACATCTTACCAACGCGTGCCACACGTGACCTTGTCCCCACTACATGTGCCGGGCTTCTGTGAGGGCGGTTCGGATCTGGCGTACGTAAGATCACGAGGAAGACCGACTTTCAGACCTACTGTTACCCCCAAAATGCTTCAATAAGTATCGAGTTATCTCATCAGACGGCCACCTTGGCGCATTATGCTGGATTCAAGTCTGCCAGACCTATGAGAGGGAAGAAGGTACGGATTGTCCGCGAGGACTGACTACCCCCGTCTTGGCCTCGCCCCCCTTCCTTCGCCCGCACGCGCGTCAGTTGTCCAAGCCTGTTATCTTACGGATGATGAGATCGGCTACAGGGGCCGACACGCCGTGAAAGCCTACGTCCAAGCCGTGTCACACGCAAATGCATGTGCGACAGAACATGTGGACACGCGAGGCCTCCGCACAGCCCGATTAACGTGTGCTCTGAGCCAGTCTGAGCCGCGGTTTGGTTCAGCGCATCTGCGTCGCAGCCCTTTGTGGGATCATTTAATAGGATGCCATTTACACTGTCGTGCAGCTTCCTGTAGTCCAGTTTGCTTATGGTGTCCATCCAACCACAACAGCCCAAATCGGCCTGTTTGGCCTTAAGGAGTATTTTTCCCATCTGTGGTACGAACAAATGTTTGCACTTCTTTTTTTCAGGTCGCGAAACCGAGGTAAAGAGGGGGGGAGGGGCAAGCCGAGTACAATGTACGCACCTCTCTTCCCGTCTTTGATCTCGCACCGTTAGTGTCGCTGGACAACTGCTACACAGATTCCGCTGATAATCAGGCCTTTTTCATCTCGTCCCAGCCAGCCAGGTATGTGACTGTTCGCTGCTTTGACTTACTTGTTCTTTCCGTCCGAAGCGTCTGTCCCACATTTCTCTCCCCCTCCACCTCCCTCTGTTTCTCCCACCTCTCTCTTCCTCGCTCTCCCTTTCTCGCTGTCCGATGACGTGACGACTTTATGCGTGTGTGGAGCTAGCAAACACTGACCCTGCTAGCTTGGGCGAATTATGTAATGGGACTGAATGTTCGTCGCGAAAGTGATGTACACACTCGCCACCTAGCTTATCTAATCCAGACAGACAGTGACTTGAGTGTTGCTCTCACTACCTAACTGGTCGGAGGTCCATTTTTTGTCAACCTGCATCAAAACCGGGATGTGTACTTAGGTAATCTAAGCTTCCCTAAAAAAGTGGTCTCAAACAGTTACCATTTGGTGTTGGTATTAGATGCTCAAATCAACTCCATCGGAAACTTTACAGGGTTCCAACTCCTGGGCGTTTTGTTCTCGTTCCAAGCGATGACATCCCTGAGAAAAATGGGCTTTGTTTTAAAACAGAGCAAGCCTAATTGCTACACTTGAGTTAACCACACCAAAGGTATTATGAGTTTGGAGGAATGGAGATTCGGGGTCGCTCTACACCAGAGTGGCGTGTTTAAACACGTTCACATCCGCAAGCATTGTATCCTTTGCATGTATTTGTGTATGAAAAGGAATAGATCG
>CACRXP010001636.1:8074-42900 GCA_902702965.1 Spirometra erinaceieuropaei | reverse complement strand
GCCATCTGGAACAGGGACGTCTGTCAGGAAGCCAGTGTAACTTCGGCCGTCATCGCGGCACAACCGACACGATTTTCGCCGCTCGCCAACAGCAGGAGAAATGTCAGGAGATGCGGACCCATCTCAATTCTACCTTCGTGGATCTGACGAAAGCCTTTGACACGGTGATTCGCGGGGGACTGTAGAAACTCATGCAGAAATTCGGCTGTACCGAGCAATTCACTCGGATGGTGCGTCAGCTCCACGACGGCATGATGGCGTCCGTCACGGACAATGGAACCGTGTCAGAGGCATTGGCAGTGACCAAGAGAGTGAAGCAGGCCTGCGTCCTTGCTCCTACCCTCTTCAGTCTCATGTCCTATGTCAGAGTAATAAACGCCTACTGCAATTAACGCCCCGGAATCCGCCTCGCCTACAGGACGGACGGCCAACTCCTCAATCAGCGGCGGATGCACTTCCAGTCGCGTGTGTCCACAACTTCCATCCCCGAACTTCTCTTCGCCTACGATTACGCCCTCAGCGCAAATACAGCAGGGGACATGCAAAGGGGGCATGGACCTCTTCGTCGCCCGACACAACTTTGGCCTGACCATCAACAAGGAGAAGACGGTGGTCATGCACTAACCGCCACCAAACACAGCCCCTCCGCGCAATGCGCCGCAGATTAGCGTGATCGGAACCAACTGCAAGTGATGGACAACTTGCCGTATCCAGGCAGCACTCATCCCGCAGCACTAGAATCGACGACAAATTTACCCGCCGAATTTTCAAAGCCGGCTAAGCCTTCGGCTGTCTGCAGTACACCGTCTAGTACCGTCATGGCCTCCATCTCAGCACGAAGCTGAAGATGGGCAAGGCCGTCATCGTCCCGACGCTGCTCTATGACGCGGAGACCTTGACAGAATAAATGAAGCAGACACGGAAGCTCAACCAATTCCATCTCTGCTGTCTTCGCCGCATACTGTAGCTGAATTGGTAGGACCAAATCCCTGACCCAGATGTACTGGAGCCTGCGGGAAGCCTCAGCATCTACGCCATGCTGAGACAGCTGCAACTGCGCTGGGGCGGTCACTTCGTGCGGATGGACGACGAGCGGCTATCCAAACGACTCTTCTAAGGAGACGTCCCCATGGGTTCTCGCCGCCAAGGAGCAAAATCCGCCGATACAGGGATACTTTAAAGACCTCCCTGAAGCGTCTGCAAATCAGTCCGGCCAACTGGTAAGGCCCCGCTTGAGACCGGTCGACCTGTAGGAGGACAGTGAAGAGAGGCGCTGTGATTTACGAAAATGACCGCATAACCGCCGCCAAAGCCAAACGTGAGGCACGCATGTTTCAGCTGCGCCCACTCCGCAGTACCAACACACAACCACCCCCAACGTGTCCACAATATCAACGGACTTTCAGGACGTTAAGTGGACTTATTGGGCACCTTCAGACAAACTGCAGCACTCGGATCGCACCAGCCGTCGTCCTTCCAACCACATCTCCCTCGTCCTCGCCGCCGTCAAGTAATTCTGAGTGCCCTCCTGAACCATCACTTCCATCCTCTTCCTCCTCCTCCGCCTGCTCCTCCGCCTGCTCCTCCGCCTGCTCCTGTCCTCCTCCTCCTCCTGCTTCTCCTCCTCCTCCTCCTCCTCCTCCTCATCCACCGCCCCAGCATTTACATGCACATCAACACTACACGCAATCCTAATACACTAACAAGCCTCAACACTGCAACCTCCATCACCAGAGGTGAGGACGCGGACTATACCTGTCCTCACTGCGACCGCACACTCACCTCGCACATCGGCCCGTTCGGTCACTTGCGAATCCATCGCACAGAGACTGGCGAACCAGTGACTGGAGCACCAACCAACACCCGCCGCATCTGCCTCCACTGCTGAAACTGCCCTCGCACCGCATGGGTATGTTCGGCCACATGCGCATCCAAGAAAATCGGCGGTAGACAACTGCCGGCTGCACCGCACCACGACGCTCCCCCTCACCAGTATCTCACCGCACATCAACATCAGACACCACAAGCACCCAACTGCCGCTTGCCACACATGTGACAAATGTGCGTCTCGACTCGGTCTCCGTGCGGCTCCTGTCCCATGAGTGAATTGAGCTTGAGACTATCCCGACGCGTCAAGCGCCGCGGATTGGTAGGCTTCTGATTAACGCCCCAATTCTATCCACGCAGTCCAGTCAGTTGCGTGTATGTTTGTGTGGAGTGGCGGACTGGTGGACTGAGAGCCGGGCCGAAATGTGTTTGGATGCTTGTGTTTGGGTGGTCAGGTCGTGCATGTGGAGCGCGCAGACAAGGTCACTAGACCATTTCAGCCACCGCGCCCATTCCCCGCCACAGTCAACTGGCCAGCTTGGACCGTGGCTGAGATACGGGAATGGGAATGGAGAGTGAGGTCGACAACTCAGCGCATTTTCTTCACTGTAAACAATCTGACGCGCTTGAAGCTATCACAGTGCGCAAAAAGCCATGACTTGAAAGGTTGGCAACTGACGGAATAACTTGCACCTCGCAGTCGCCCGAGTGTGGTGTGTGTTTTTGTGGAGTGGTCGGCTGGTGGTCTGAGAGTCAGGCTGCAATGGCTCCTTCTTAATGTGGCCTTTATGACACTCTCACTACATGAAACCCCAGCCGGGCGTGGGCGGCACGCCTAAGTGCGGCTTCGGCCGTTCCAGCCTTCATTCTTTGTTGTTGATCCAAGTCTGGTTATTTGTTGTGTGAACGGGGAGGGGTGTGGAGTGGAGCGCCAAGGTGCGGACTCGACAGTGTCATCCACTTGCGCCCTTCCCCGTATCCGGTATTTTTGCCTTTGTGTTGACATCGGGTCCATGTATTGGAGGACGGGATTGTACGGTAGATGCTGTGCAAGTCTTCTATCACTATAAACCAAGTTTTTGCACAAGTCGTCGTCCCTGCGCTCACCCTGCTTTGAGGTATATGGTGGATATCGTCGAAAGGGATCGTCGAACTGTCGTGTCTGTGAGTGTGTGTGTGGGCTGTAGGGGTGTACAGGGCTGGGTTCACGTGATGGTCGTAGTGGTCGCACACTTGCTTGCAGGTGAGACTACGCCTAGCGTCTATTTGCTGGCACTCAACTCTCCCTTGTGCCCCCACGTGGCTGGGGTCTGATCAGCGGCCACACCCCGGGCTACCGCCTCGACCGGTGGGCTAAATCAGGTGAGGGTATCCGTGCGTGCACCTGCACATATGGTACTGGGGTCTCTGCTGGCCGGATAGATCTTTGCGTCGACATCGTCGAGACGAGGCTCTGCCTGGGCCATCGCAGGAGGCCGCCAGGTAAGTGACATTCGCTCTGCTTTACTTCCTTACTAGTTTGTTTAAACTCCGTGCCGTATGCTGCTCTTGCTGTCTCTGTGTCTGCTAGTCTGTGCCTCTCTCTGCTAATGCTAGATGTTACTGTGCTCGACTTCGAATGATGCTGCTACTTACTTGTCTCACTTGCCTTCGTAATTGCCTGCTTAATTCCTGTGCTGTCTGTTGCTCTTGTCTGCGTCCTTTTATCTGTCTATCAGTCTGTGCCCCTCTCTGCTAATAACTTGGTTTTACTGTGCTTGACTTCGAATGGTGCCATGCTACTCCTCCCTGACTGATGACTGTGTCTGCTTGTCCTAGCTGTAAGCCCCATAGCGTTCTGTTGTGTGTATGCTCTCTCCTACTCAACTCCACCCCATCACCACCAAGGTCCCAGACTAACTCGGGTCGTTCTCTCATTAACAAAAAGTCGTGGTCCATAGTGGAGTTCGGCAGCCGTCCGGGATAACCGGGCAACCCTATTTAGGGGCGCGCTTCCTGCCCTCGCGAGGGGAAGGGGCTGGGAAAGATGCCCTAAAAATAGCTGGGAACCGCGCTGTCTGTAGGCTGGCCGTGGCCGCAGACAAAACACAGACGGTCAAAACAGCCAAAGCCGAAACAACAACAACAATCTCTCTTCCTCATCCCGCCTATTCTCCTACTTTCCCTAGTCCTAGTTTTCGCTGCCGCAATCGCCAGACTGGCAGGGTGAGTCCGCTCACTCTAGCAGCCTGGAATGTTCGTTCCTTTTTAGACAACCCGAGGAGCAACCGACGGGAGCGGAGGACAGCGCTAGTGGTCTGGGAACCGGCGCGCTAAAAGGTGGACATCGCCGCACTCAGCGAAACCCGTTTCTCCGAACAAGGCCAACTGGAAGAGGTGGGTGCCGGTTACACCTTCTTCTGGAGTTGTCGCCCCATGACAGTGACGAAACGCGGGTGCCGCCTTCGCCATTCGGAACGACATCGTGGGACATCTGCTTTGTCTGCCACAGGGCATCAATGATCGCCTGATGAGCCTCCGTCTGCCTCTCTGGGGAGGCAAATTCGCCACCATCGTCAGCGCCTACGCTTCGCCGATTACCAGCCCCGACGTCGCAAGAGACAAATTCTACGAGAACCTGCACGCCCGCTTGGCGACTGTGTCGAAGGCGGACAAGTTGTTTGTCCTTGGTGACTTCAACGCCCGCGTCGCACAGACCATGCTGCCTGGAGAGGAGTGCTGGGTCCTCATGGTCTCCGCGGCTCAAACGACAATAGTCTGCTGCTCCTCCGCACTTGAGCAGAATGCCGCCTTATCCTGACGAACCCCTTCTGTCTTCTGGAGCGAGAGAATGCCACCTGGAGGCATCCTCGGTCACGTCAATAGCACCTGCTGGACTATGTCCTCGTCCGGAGGCGAGATCAGCGGGGCGTGCTGGTGACAAAGGCGATCGCGGGCGCTGACGGGTGGGCCGATCATCGCCTCATCATCTCGAAGATGCGTATTCGCCTACAGCCTCGCAGGAGACCATAAGGTAAGCGACCGCAGGTAAGCTAAATATTGCTTCGTTGTCTTCGCCCGCTCATCATCTTCGTTTCAGCAATGAGCTAGCTCATCGGCTAGACAAACTTATAGTCGCTGCAACCGCCGCCGCCGCCGCCGATGCCGCTGCCGCTGCCGAGAACGCCTCTGTGGAGAACCGCTGGTGTCAACTGCGAGAAACGACCCAGTCGACGGCGCTAGCCGTCCTCGGTTGCGCACGCCGTCAACACCAGGACTGGTTCGACGACAACGACGCCGTCATCAGCAGTCTGCTCGCCGAGAAGAATCGCTTAAAAAACTACTTAAACCATCCCACCGAGGACAATAGAGCTGCTTTCTACCGCAGCCGTCGCCAACTTCAGCAACAACTGCGCGAGATGCATGACGTCTGGACTGCTAGCAAAGCTGAGGAGACCCAAGGCTACGCGGATTGTAACGAATGGAAGAACTTCTTCTACGCAATCAAAGCTGTCTACGGTCCGCCGACGAAAGGCACTGCTACTTTCCTCAGCGCCGACGGCAGTACCCACCTGACCGAGAAGACGCTATTTCTACAGCGATGGACTGAGCACTTCCGAGGCCTCCTTAACCGCCCCTCCACCATCTCCGACGCCGCCATCGACCGTTTGCCGCAAGTAGAGACCAACATGGACCTCGACCTCCCGCCATCTCTCCAGGAAACCATCAGGGCCGTGCAGCAGCTCTCCAGCGGGAAAGCGCCTGGATCGGACGCGATTCCTGCTGACGTTTTCAAGCACGGAGGTCCCTAACTAATGGACCACCTGACTGCGCTGTTCCAGGAGATGTGGCGTCAGGGTGAAGTACCGAAAGATTTCAAAGACGCAACCATCGTGCATCTCTACTAACGAAAAGGGAACCGCCAAGTCTGCGACAATCACCGCGGCATCTCCTTGCTGAAAATCGCCGGGAAGATCTTCGCTCGCATCCTTCTCAACCGCCTGAATAACCATCTGGAACAGGGTTTTCTGCCGGAAAGCCAATGCGGCTTCCGTCGTCATCGCGGATTCACGGATATGATGCTTGCCGCCCGTCAACTTCAGGAGAAGTGTCAGTAGACGCGGACCCACCTGTACTCTACCTTCGTGAACCTGATGAAAGCCTTCGACACAGTGAGTCGTGAAGAACTGTGGAAGATCATGCAGAAATTTGGCTGTCTGGAGCGATTCGCTCAGATGGTGCGTCGGCTGCACGACTGCATGATGGTGCGAGTCACGGATAACGGAGCTGTCTCCGAGGTATTGGCAGTGACCAACGGAGTGAAGTAGGGATGCGTGCTGGCGGCTACCCTCTTCAGTCTTATGTTCTCTGCCATGCTGATGGACGCCTACCGTGATGAACGCCCTGGGATCCGCGTCGTCTACAGGACGGACGGTCACCTCTTGAATCAACGACGGATGCACTTCCAATCACGCGTATCCACAACCACCGTTCACGAACTTCTCTTCGTCGACGACTGCGCTCTGAACACCACCTCGGTAGAGGAGATGCAGGGGAGCATGGAACTGTTTTCCGCCGCCTGCGAGAACTTCGTTCTGGTCATCAACACGCAGAAGACGGTGGTCATGCATCAACCGTCACCAAACACAGCCACTCCTGCCAACGCGCCGCAAATCAACGTGAATGGGACCCGACTGCAAGTGGTGGAGAACTTCCCGTACCTGGGCAGCACCCTCTCCCGTAGCACCAAAATCGATAACGAAGCCGCTCGCAGAATCTCGAAAGCCAGTCAAGCCTTCGGTCGCCTCCAAAGTACAGTTTGGAATCTTCACGGTCTCTAACTGAGCACGAAGCGGAAGATGTTCAAGGCCGTCATCCTGCCGACGCTGTTGTACGGAGCGGAGACGTGAACAGTGTGCACAAAGCACACACGCCGACTGAACCACTTCCGCCTCAGCTGTCTTTGTCGCATCCCGAGGCTGAGCTGGCAGGATTGTATCTCCGACACTAATGCGCTGGAATGGACGGGAATCCTCAGCAACTACCTCATGCTGCCACAAATGCAGCTGCGCTGGAGCGGCCACCTGGTGCGCATGAACGACGAACGACTACCCAAACGACTCTTCTACGGAGACGTCGCGACGGGTTCTCGCCGCCAAAGAGGTCAATTAGCTGATAAAAGGATACGCTGAAGTCCTCCCTGAAGCATCTGAAAATTAACCCGACCACCTGGGAAGAACTCACCCGCGATCGACCGACCTGGAGAAGGACAGTGAAGACAGGCGCTGCGATCTACGAAGCCAACCGTATTGCCGTCGTCAAAGCGAAACGCGAAACACGCAAATCACAGCCACGCCCAGTCCGCAACGCCGACGCACAACCGCTTCCAACGTGTCCTCGAGGCCGTCGGACATTCCGGGCACGAACTGGACTTATTAACCACCTTCGGATCAACTGCACCTCTCGGACAGCACCCACTGTCGTCCCACCGCCCATCTCTTCTCCGTCCTCTCCGCCGCCAACTAACTCTGGCCAATCTTCTGAACCACCACTTCCATCTTCCTCATCCTCCTACTCCTCCTCCTCCTCCTCCTCCTCCTCCTCCTCCACTGCCCCAACGACGGCCGTTCAGGCGACCGCCATGCACATCAACAACCCTGACACAACAGCCGACACCACCTCCCTGCCTCCGACTCCAGCGATGAGGACCAGGACTACAGCTGTCCACACTGTGACTGCTCCTCCACCTCCCATATCGGCCTCGTCGGTCACTTGCGAATCCATCGCACAGAGGCTGGCGAACCGGTGTCCGGAGCACCAACCTACACCCACCGCACTCGCGTCCACTGCCCACACTGCCCTCGCACTTTCACGCATCGCATTGGTCTCTTCGACCACATGCGCATCCACGAACAACTGCGGCAGACAACCGCCGGTCGCACCACACCATCACACCCTCCCCTCCTCACCACCGCCAGAACCACCCCACCATACATCAACACTCACCCATCGCAAGCACCCAACTGCTACCTCCCACGCAAGCGGGAAGTGTGCATCTCGACTCAATCTCCGTGCGGCTTAACTAGCAGGTCATAATTATGAGAGCGATGCCTGCATAGCCTCTGGGACAAATTTTTTCATTGAAAATGGCGTTCTGTTCCATCGCGACAATGAACACTACCCAAGGCGAGTCGTCCTACCGCTTTCGATGGTGGATGACGTGGTCGAAAGGATGCATGCGAAACTAGGGTATTCCGGCATCCATAAGACCGAGTGGGCCCTTCGTCGACGGTACTACTGGCCGAATCAGAAGACCGACATACAGAACGTTGTCCGGTCTTTTGAGCACTGTTTAGGCTTTAAGTCCCCGGACACTCCTACAGAGGCCCGCTACAGCCAATCAAGACAGGCTACCCCAAGGAGAGGGTAGCGGTAGACCTAGTTGGCCCAATCGCGCCATCCGCGAGTGGAAATAAGTTCATTCTCGTCATGGTAGGCTGTTTCACCAAGATGGCTGAGGCAGTACCCCTACCAGATGCGTCTGCCCCACAGTAGCCCGAGCCATTTTCAACGGGCGGATCTGCTGCTGAGGAGCCCCGGACCAACTCCACTCAGACCGAGGCTCGTCGTTCGAGAGTAGCGTCGTACACGAGTTGTGTAGGGCTCTGAAAATTAAGAAAACCCGCACTACCGCGTACCACCCGCAAGGCAACGACCAGGTGGAAAGGACGAATCGGACGTTGATCAAGCTGTTGCGGGCTTTTGTCGGCCGGAACTCAGCACCCACACTGGTCGAAGCCCTGCCAGCGTGCATGTTGGTTTCCCGATCCACGGTAAATGCCACTACGCAGCACACCCCGTTCTTCCTAACGTGCGGGAGGGAGATGTAACTCCCTGAGGATCTCCACCTACCTCCTACACATCCGGTTGAGAACGTCGACACGTACGCCTCGAGGACGCAAAAAACCCTGCGCATAGTATCGGAGGAAGCGCGCTTGCATATCCAGGAAGATCAGCGACGTCAGAAGGCATTTTATGATCGCCTAGCCCACGGGACCCCCTATCAAGAGGGTGATATCGTGTGGATGCGGAATTTCGCACCGTCGCCGAGTGTACTTCAGAAATGTAACCCAGCATGGATAGGCCTGTACGTGGTTAGAAAGGTCCTCTTCGACACGACTTGCGTCGTTCGTAGCCAGAACAGACCGTACTCGGAAGAGTTTACGGTACACTTCAATCGCTTAAAGCCAGGTCACTCGACAGAGGAGGACACAGACCGTGCCGAAACGGGGCAAGCCCGTCCCACGTATACATCGACCAACTAGGTGGACAGTATTTAGAGGTCCCCCCAGAAGGCGGTTGCGCTTCGGCTGAGGTATTCAGAGATGGACATCCGATAGCGAAGACTGTCGAAGTGCCCCCAGATGGTGGACCCGCCATCGCACTAGATCATTCTGCTGAGGAGAGCAGACCCTTTTCGCAAGAAGAAGCGATGTAGGAAGTTCTAGAAGGCCAGACTACGTGCGGCCGCCATCTTGGAGAAGGGTCTAGAAAGCGCGTCCCTATAGGGGCGCGCGCGTCAAACTTTTCCATATTTATATGCCAGGCACTTAGTCGCAATTTGGCCTCTCACAAAAAGTATGCATATAATAAATTATTATAACCCTAAAATTAAGTAAGATGGCCCTGGCCTAGGTATGTTTAACGCTCCACCCTCGACCTATCCTCAACCAATCAACAATGGCGGACTCGACCTTGTCTGCTTCCGCTCTGGAGAAGCTATAAATACGGGCGAGGATCAACCTCCGACAACCCCGTGTAAGACCGCCAACCTTCGGACGTGGGACCTATGTCGCTGTCTTCGTTGGATTTCCGTGCCTCCGCCAATCCTGCTGGACAATTTCTCCTTATCGCAGTTTATTTTTGTAATTAGGTTTCCCCTTTTTAGTCTCTTATTGTACATAGACGTTTAAGTGCATAGAAGTTGCCGAAGCCTTACTTTCCTGGGCCGTCTCTCGTAGTGACATTCGGGCTCGTTACAAACAGCGGAACGTCTGAAACGCCGATAATTGATAACGGAGTTGAAGAGGAGACTTGCAGCGGGAGAGAGCAACTTGGCCATTTTCAGGGGACGAGTGATGCAGAGGAACGCGATGTTGTTTTGGAACCAGCCAGTCATCCTGATGGCGGCAGCAACATAATATTGGCAAACCCGAGACTAACCGAACGAAACACTGTCGAATGTTGCAAACTAAAATTCTTTTACACCAATGCTCAGAGTCTGTTTTCCAAGCTTGACGAACTAAGAATACAGGTAGCTGATACTCTTCCCGATGTTATAGCAATAACAGAAACGTGGCTGTTAGAAGACGTTGGCGATTGCGAGGTAGCACTAACAGGATACCATTTGTTTAGGAGAGACAGGAGAGGCCGCCGGGGTGGAGGAGTTGCCATGTATGTCAAGAGCAACTTAGCAGTGTGTGAGAGGACCGACAAGATTTATAGCGACACAGAGGCAATTTGGCTGACTATAAAGGCACGGGGATCTCAGTCCCTCGAAGTCGTAACTATCTACCGGCCCCCGCAGGCGGATCCCGACCCAGATACTTGTCTACTCAAAAGCATAAAAGAGATCGCCAGCCGACCAGACGTTCTCATGGGGGATTTTAATGCACCCTGCATTCAATGGAGCGATATGCAGGCGAAGTGCTCGATGAATACCTTCGATTATCATCTATTAAAAACAACCCTAGAAGCTCTTCTCACGCAACATGTCCTGTTTCCAACTAGAGCTCGTGGAGGACAACAGGCCAGTTGTATGGACCTCGTTTTTACCAAAGATCCTGACAGTATAGACGAGGTGTACTACCTACCCCCGCACGGTCGAAGTGATCATGCAGTGCTTTTATGGGAGTACTTGCTGTATTGTGAACCATGTACAAAAGACAATACGAGACCAAATATATGGAAAGGGGACTTTCGCCAAATGAGAGCTGAGGCATCACAAATAGACTGGGATGTTCTCTTCTCCGGAAACGTTAACGAGGACTGGAATATATTCAAGGATCGTTTACTGCATCTAATGAAGAACCACTGTCCCTTATCAAAGCCTAGGACATCCAACCGCCCTCAGTGGCTAACACGAGAACTCAAAAGGGAGATCAACAAGAAAGGAAGGTTATGGAAGAAATTTCGCGAGAACAACAACAATGCAGCGTTTACAGAATACAAAGTTCAAAGAAATAAGGTGAAAAGTCTGATTTTCAGGAGGCGACGGGATTTTGAGAGTAATTTGCTCCACCGAGCCGTTAAAAATCCGAAATTGCTCTACAGCTATTTGCGGAAAAGCACACGTAACAGGAACCCCATTCCTGTTATGAGGGGTGATGACGGCTTGGAGATATCGGACAGTACAAATAAGGCTGAGCACTTTTCTCAATTTTTCCGATCCATTTTCACAAGAGAAGCGGACTTTACTCCATCTAATTCTGAGAACATGAGAGATCCCACTATCGAAAATATTGTGTTTCGAGAAGAAGCGATTTTGGAAGAACTGAAAAGCTTGAAGGAATGTAAATCTCCCGGTCCGGACGAGATCCCGGCAAAGCTGCTCTTTGAGCTTGCCCAAAAGCTGGCCAAGCCACTATCCTTTCTGTGCCAGAAATCGTTTGATGTTGGAATTCTTCCCACAGACTGGAAGACGGCCCACATTACACCCCTTTACAAAAGCGGTAGTCGTGCTCTGGCGACAAACTACAGACTCGTCAGTCTGACATCAATCTGCTGCAAAGTGATGGAGAAAACCATAAAAAAGGATTTGATGGCTTACTTGGAAACCCACAACCTCTTGTCCAATGCACAATATGGTTTCCGTAGGGGAAGATCATGTGTTACGAACTTGCTATACACAATGAAAAGTTGGACACGAGCACTGGACGCAAAACACACCGTGCATGTTGCCTATATTGATTTTCGGAAGGCGTTTGACAGTGTTCCGCACCAGCGTCTCCTACACAAGTTGAGAACTATGGGCATCGGTGGAAAACTTCTCAAATGGATCGAAAATTTCCTCGTCGGTCGCTCCCAAATTGTCTGCGTATAACAACAGCAATCAAGGTGCACATTCATAGGGAGTGGGGTCCCACAAGGCTCGGTGCTCGGACCAACCCTCTTTCTCTTGTTCATCAATGATTGTGTAGATGGGTTGGACTGTGATTGTGCCATGTTTGCGGACGACATAAAAATCTGGAAAGTCATCCAGAATGCTGCCGATGAGACCAACTTCCAAGAAAATCTTTGTCGATTGGACGAGTGGTCCCGCAGATGGCTCTTGTCCTTCAATTTGAACAAATGCACCATTCTGCGCCTCGGAAATCAGACCCCTAATACGCGGCAATACCATCTGAACGGAATGCCACTCCGAGAAGCAGAAACTCAGAAAGATCTCGGAGTTTGGTTTGCAGACAGCCTAAAGCCTTCTACACAATGCTGTAAGGTGGCCAAGGCCGCAACCTCAATGCTATATGCCATCAAGCGGGCATTCGTAGTTTTCGATGATGACTGCTTCACCAAAGTCTTCGGCACGTTTATAAGGCCCCATCTCGAATATGCAATTCAGGCCTGGAGACCGTGGACGCATCAGGATTACGATCTGCTTGAAAGGGTGTAGAGACGAGCAACAAAATTAATAAGAGGTCAAAGTGCACTGCCATACGAGATCCGCTTAACTAACCTTAATCTCTATCCTCTGAGTTATAGGCAGTTGCGCGGAGACATGATACAAACTTTCCGTATCGTGCGCGGCTTGGATTGTGCCCTTCGGCGCGATGACTTTTTCCAACTCACCACTAAAACTCACCTCCGGGGACATCCCTTCAAGCTACGTGTGCCACAGGGTAGACTGAATGTGAGAAAATATTTCTTCTCCAACCGTGTCGTGGAACCGTGGAATAACCTGCCCGAGACGGTTGTTATGTCTCAATCTGTGGAGACATTTAAATGTCGCCTTGACAGATATATGCTGCAGCAACAAGCGGACTATGTGACTTTTTAGCCATGTAACTAGTGACATATGTGAATCAATGTATGCATTCACTTAATGCTGTAATTTCTTCACATTTTTGCTTGTTTATCGATTTTTTTATGTACATATAGGGAGTTTAAAGGCGTAAGCCTATTTCCCTCAAATACACTGACTGACAGACTGACTTTGTACCCCATGCTGGCTACGATCCACCGCCCTATTATTTATCCAGCCAATGGGTTTTACAGGAATCTGCCTAAGTTTTTTATCCTTCAGGCTAGTTTGAGTTTTCCACTACTTAAGGTCGAAAGTTTTTAAATAAGTTACTCTAGATCTTTTAACCTACATTCTAGACCAGGTTTCCCATCATCTAATTCTTATAGCTGCCTACTCTCCCCACAATGGCATCTATCTTCCTTTAAGTTTCCCACCTTTTCAAGTTAACTGTTAACAAGCCTAGTTATGTTCTAACTTTCCTAGTACTCCAATATTTACAAACCAAATGGAAACATCTTCTAGGCCTCCCTCTCAACGTCTCTTTGTAGACTCTTTCTATGCCAATAGCATTGGACCCATTGGTAATTATTCTTCAAATAAAAACAACTTATGGCACACTTACTGACCTCCGAATTTTTCTCTTAATGACGTTGACAATATTCACGCTGTTCGAAACTTGTTAAATATTACATTATTAAGTTTAAGGTCTGTGATAAAGGAGATGGCCCAAATCAGAGATCTTGCTCTAAAAATGATTCTCAGTGTTAAATGCATAAACGAGTCAGTTTTCATAAAGAACTTTGATTTTTACTGTCAAGACGGGACAACTAGACGTGAAGTTGGTTGTCTTCTTTATCTTATGTCTTCATTAAAGCCCTTTCCCTATGGCCTTGCTGCCCCTTCATTCTCTGAAAATTTTTGTTTCGCATCTATTCTTTTCCCAAGACAAAGAAAGGTCATTCATGGGTGTATCTACAATTCTTTAAACTCTCCAACCAGTGATTATGCACAACTTTGTGAGGTTTTAACATTATTTTCGAAATGTACCTTCGGTGTTAAAATAATCGCTGGTGATCTTAACTCCCCTGAAATAGATTGGCTTTTGAATATTTGTTTACCTAGATTTCAGATTTCTCAATATATTATGTATTTTTCTAACTGGTTTCGACTTGTGCAGTCTCCAACAGGGGATGACCACATTTTAAATTTTACCTTTGCCAACGATATTTCTCCCCTTCTCGTTGCTTTCAAAAAGGACATTTGGGATAATGACCATGCATTAGCTCACTGCTGCCTACCGTTTGACTTTTCGAAAAAGACCAGCGCAGTCCTAACATACCTAAATTGCGATTTTGTAGACAACGACTTTATAAATAACTGTCTTGGATCACGGAATTGAAATTACTTTCTCTTCTGTAATGATGAAACAGTTCTTCATGACGTCGCGTCGGATGTTCCAAAGACATCTTAGAATTTTTGCCTCGTACCTAACTCTTCGGATCGCCGCCTTCCTCAATTCTTTTATAACAGTCTAAAAATTCGAGGAGGCAGCTTCATGGCTTTTAGATTAGTTCTTTATCTGTCCGTCAGGAGTCACGAAATTTTCGAAGTTACCTCGAAGATGCACCAAGCGCGTAACAGGCAGGGAAGATTACTTCAGCCCTGCCAAATATGTCGTCAAAATCTCTCGTCCTCGGTCCTCCTCTGAGCGAGGACGCAAAATTACGTCTTTGCTAAAGAATAACGAAGTCTTACTCATAAATGACACTGACACGGCGGAATTATTCGATGCGCTCTTTTCAAAACATCAGTTTCTTTCTTTCGTCCGCTTCCAAATAGGACACTCAATACAATCGGTGCTTCCTCAAACCTAAGTAAGAAACACGTGGTCGTTTCAAAACTCACACAGTTCGCAACGGACAGCATTGCGAACTAAAGTATAAGAGAGATATCGGACATTTCCAGGTTGCCTATTCATTTATTCTTAGTCTAAATTCGGACAGAATTTCCCCGAAATCATGGAATACCTTATATACCCTTTCAGTTTTTGAGTCTGGATACCGATCCGATGTTAGTAATTATTAAGACGTGCACAAAACTCCGCCTCTAGCTGAACTTCTTGAAAAGATAATTCCCAATAGAATTCTGGATTCCTACCTATCTGGTCAGCTTCTGAGATCTAATTGGCATGGATATTTGCCTGATAGATCCTGTGAAGCTTGCCATATAACCTTTCTTAATCTAATGACTACTCTTTGTAATGAACGTCAGTCAATGGTAGTCATCTACTATGATCGTAGCAAAGCCTTCGACAAGGTAACATACTGGCGTCTTTTGGTAAAGTTGGAGGTCTTAGGCATCTGGCCTCCTTTATTCGGATTCGTCCGATTTTACCTATCCACCCGTTATCAGAAAGTCATGGTTGGTAATAGCTACACGACGCCCCACTCGATCACAAGTGGCGCAACTCAAGGCAGGATTCTGGGTACGATAATTTCCATTCTTTACTTCAATGATATTTCGACTGAAATCAGAAATTCGCAGACGTTCATTTTTGTCAATGACCTTAGGTGAGTTTATCCATACTCTAGGGACGCCGCAACTGTTTGCGTTGAAAAAAATTAACGTCGATCTACTAAGCTTGTGGAAATGAAATTCAACTTAACAGATGAACTTTTATTCGTCTAAGTGTAGGTTCAGGTATTCAGACCCAGTCAAGCTTCTTAGCCGCTTAATTTTCCTTAATAACCCACATTCAGAAAGTTCCACAATTTGATCTCAAAGTTTTGACCTCCGTTGGATTTGCTTTCTTTGGAACTCCAGTCCGTTGACCGCTCTTAGAACCTGCCGTTAGTAGGAATTGGACTTAAACCAGCGATGACCTCGCACTCGCAAATTTACTGGAGAATTTCAACAGGATGAACGGACACCCTTCCAACCGTTTCTCTGTTTAGGGCTCGATGGGCTTGTCCAAATCTATAGACGATCGAGTCATTCTGTCATTTATTTCATGTGGTGCAAGAAAAGGATAAGCAGGAGGGGTTTCAGTAAACAAAAAATGTCTCAGAGCAACCCGAAAGGACACAGGATCATAAAGGGGACAAGAGTTGGATACTCCGCATACAAAATTGTGCCCCGAAAATGGCGAATTATCACGAGACCGCAATAAGCAGGGAGTTTTACATTAGTCCTGATGAGTCAAACCTTCCTAAACCAGAGAATGGAGGTAGCCGGGATATCTGCGTTGAAGTCTCTGCGCTTACAAATATGCAGCTTGAATATGTAATCAAGGTTTGCAGACCATGAACGTAGAAGGATTGTGATTTTCGCAAAAGGGTGCAAAGATGTGCTACTAACTCAGTAAAAGATCAAATTACACTGCTTTACGAGACCCGCCTGATCAACCTTAATGTATATCCTCTGAGTTATAGGCAGTTGCGCGGAAATTTATGCAAAATTACCGTATCGTGCGCGGCTTGGACTGCGTCCCCCGATGTGACGATTTTTTCCAACTCTCCATTACAATTAGCCTCCGGGTACATCCCTTCAAAATACGTGTCCTAAAAGGAAGATTGGATGCGAGAAAGTATTTATTCTCCAACCGTGCCGTGGAACCGTGGAATAACCTGCCTGAGGCGATTGCAATGTCTCAGTCTGTGGAGACATTTAAATATCAGTTTGAGAGAAAAATGGTACAACAATAAGTGGACTATGCGAATTTGTAACCATAAAAAAACCAGTGCCCAATTTTAATTGATGTCTGCACTCACTTGTTGCTGAATTTCTTCATGTTGTTGCTAAGTTTTTAGATATTTATGTACAAATTGGAAATTCGAAGGCGTAAGGCTATTTCTCTCAAATGCACTAAATACTGAATACAAGACCCTCGAGCTGATCGCCGTAAATGCATTGTCGTTAAGGGCATGCGTGAGCCTGTTTCCGACACTCCAAAGGACAGAGTACAGCATGACATAGAAATATTCCAGCAATATCTCAAATCGCTCTTAAGATGGGACGAGAAAATCACGATATTGAAGGCCTTCAGAAGGGGCCGAATAAAAGGCTCAAACGATGAGTCAGACTGACCGTGACTTCTATAAATTGTTTTCCAGAATGAAAAAAGCGCAGCAGGACTTTTCACCCGCGGAGAGAGAAGTGGAAAGGGCTGAAAACGGAAGTCCTAGGGAAGTCTAGCCCGGTCGAGAAAAATTTCAAAATACGCAACAGGAAAACTATTCATGTCCAGAAGTCATTCCTCTGGAGAAAGCCTATAATCTGAGCAGCTTAGGCTTGATCCGAAGCAGTCCATCTCAATCAGATCTGACCGGCTTTTGCATTCGATTCCACGAAATGGACAGACGCCTGTATACCGGAGTTTCTCAGGCCTAGTTAGATTTTTGTAAACTAATGCTCGAAATCTCGTTTCGAATGTCAACGAATTCACACGTGCAAGGACAGGAAATTTGGCTGTCGAACAAGCTAACATCCTCTCCCTTGAATATGAATTCGTCTGGGTAAATACGAGGAAGAAAAATTCACAAAACCTAGAATTCTTGACGGTTTAAAGACCACCACGGCTTCCGCGTGCAGCTGATGAGTCGTTTCCCCAAGTAGTCAAGTAGTAGCTAGCCATCAAGAGGTCCTTATTGCTGGGGATTTTAACGCACCCCCAACAGAGTTGAGAAGTCTGTCCGTTGACGGTGTACCAACTTCCTTTAACTATAAGCTGATGGACCTCACACTCAACCTCTGACATAGCATGTAAGGGCTCCAACAAGATTTTGGGAGAACCAGGAAGCCAATGGCATGAACCTGGTTCCTACGAAAGACTTATCTAATATTGGCTAAGTGTATTTCAGTGCACCTCTCGTAAAGAAAGACCATACTACGGCACTGTGGGATTACTCGTGCTTTTGTCAACGCCAGCAAAGAACAGAAGGCTAACCTAATATATAGAAGGCAAACTTTAACACCATGAAAACGAACTGATGTCCATGAATCGGGACTGTTTGCTCAAGGGGGCTCCGGAAGACGACTGAAGATCACTTAAGAGGATTTCATGCGACCTAATTCAACGCTGTTGTTCGGCGAAGATGCACAAAAGGACCAGTTGGCCTGCCCGGCTAATTAGGGACCCGAGTAGGCAGTCAAGGAAGAGAAGTTAAAGAGGGAAGATGATCAGCGAAACTGGATTGCCAGTGCACCTCGAAGAGTTTCGTCGTCAAAAAAGGATCCGTCAGGCAGGAAGGACTATGAATGCAGAATAGCCCGACAGGCTTAATAAAAGACTACAATTTATCCCACCACATTAACCGTTGACTGAAAAAAGAACCCACCCGCAGTACGAAAGGACGGTAGTGGTGTGTAAATCATTCAAATGAGCGAGAAAGCAGAACACTCGGGTTGGTACTTTGACTCATTTCTCCCTAGGAAGCCGAGATTCGAAATCACAGAGTAAGGAAGGCTGTTGAGACCGCTGACCACTTGCTTGAATCCATACTCTTCTCGACATCTGTCACGGAAAAGTAGCTGCAGAATGCGGAAGAGGCAAAGTTGTCGGGACCGGATAATATGCCGGAAAAATTCCTGTAAGAATTGAAAAAAGAACTCTCGAAGCCCTTAACAAGTTCAGTTCAGTTCAGTTTATTGAGGGAAATAGGCGTAAGCCTTTGAGTACCCTTTTTGCAACGTAAAAAATGTGTGGTGTACAGATAGATGTTCTGGGCTAAAATAGTTCGAACACGCCCATGATGGTGGGACAAAATGAGAAGGAGTTACAGGGGGTGAGCTCGACTTCTCATCACTCTTGGTCATTTCGGAACATAAATATGTCCAGATTCTTCTTAAAACTTTGTATAGATGGTGACATCAAAACATCTGCGGGAATCTCATTCCATGGTTTGATCACCCGAACCGAGAAGGAGAACTTCCGCACATCCAGCCGTGCCTGCTGAGTGCGCAGTTTTAACGGGTGACCTCGGAGGTTGGTCGTGGTAGCAAATTCAAAAAAGTCCTCGAAGGCCAGACTGCAATCCAACCCCTTTACAATGCGGAAGGCTTGCAAGAGATCTCCGCGAAGTTGCCTGTAACTCAAAGGAAAGAGGTTCAGATTTACTAGGCGGGTTGCATAAGGAAAGGAGCTTTGACCCCTAACCATCTTCGTGGCTCTCCTCTGGACTCTTTCGAGGCAGTTTTGATCCTCAACAGCCCACGGCCTCCAAGCTTGTATGCCGTACTCTAAATGCGGCCGGACGAATGTTCCGAATGTCTTAGAGAAAGCTTCTTCGTCAAAGTCAATAAACGCACGCTTGATAGCGTACAGTACAGACATTGCGGTTTTCGCCACCCTCGAACAGTGGGCGGATGGTTTTAGGGAACTCGTCGTAAGCACACCGAGGTCCATTTGGGCTTCGACCTCTTGTAGGGCTGCACCGCCCAGAAAGTAGCCTCTTGTGCTGGCGGATCTGGCTGTGTTGCCTAGGCGAAGTATGCTACATTTGGCAACGTTGAACCGCAGGAGCCAACGGTTTGACCACTCCTCCAACCGATTCAGGTTCATCTGCAGTCTGTCTTCATCGGCAGGACCCCGAATTACACTCCATATCTTCATGTCATCCGCAAACATTGCTACTTCACAGTCTAAATCTCTTGCGGCATCGTCCACGTAGATAAGGAACAAAATGGGTCCCAGAACTGAATCCTGGGGGACACCACTATCGACCATAGCCGGATCTGATTTTCCCCGACCGACGCACACAACCTGGTGTCGACCCACAAGGAAGTTTTCGATCCATTTAAGGAAGTTGCCACTGATCCCTATTTTCTTCAGCTTATGTAAGAGCCTTTGGTTTGGCACAGTGTCAAACGCCTTCTGGAAGTCGATGAAGGCTATGTGGACCGCGTGCCTGTCGTCGAGAGCTCGGGTCCAGCTCTGGAGAGATTGCAGCAGGTTTGTCATGCAGGATCTTCCTTTTCGGAACCCATGTTGGCATTTCGATAGCAGGCCGTGAACTTCCAGGAATTGCATCAGTTCACACTTTATGATCCTTTCCATAACTTTGCAGAGAATGCATGTCAAGCTTATGGGCCTGTAATTTGTCGTCGCTGCCCTGTTACCTCCTTTGTGTAGCGGAGTAATATGCGCCAGCTTCGAATCGACAGGAAGTGTTCCAGTGTCAAATGACGTTTGAAAGAGCATCGACAAAGGCACAGAGAGCTCACTGGCAAGTTCCTTCAGAAGCTTGGGTGGAATCTCGTCTGGTCCTGGCGACTTCGATTCGTTCAATGCCTCTAATTCTCTTCGGACAATGCCTTCTGAGAAGAGTATATCACTGACGCTTGGGGTCGGCAGTTCTTCTGTGGAGGGAGGAAGGAACCTTGCCTCGTTTGTGTAGACTGATTGAAAAAACCGTGAAAAATACGTAGCTTTATCCCTACTATCAGCGATCTCAACGACATCAGTAGTCTTTATCAAGGGGATTTGATGCCTGTTCCTTGTAATTCGTCGGAGGTAGCTGTAGAGTAATTTTGGGTTCTGCGTTGCTTTTTGTAGCAAGTTCTTCTCGAATTCCCGCCGGGTCTGCATTATCAGCTTCCTCAGTTTGTTCCTCTGTGTCTTGTAGGTGTTGAAGCATTCAGCTTGTCTAGTGACGCAGTATTTTCTCCACAATTTGTGCTTCCTGTTGATTTCTTTCTTAAGGTTGCTATTTAGCCACCAAGGGCGTTTGTTCAGTCTTACACTAGTCAGTGGGCAGTGGTTGTTGATCAGCTGCAGAAGGACATTTTTGAACAGCTCCCAGTCATCGTTGGCACTTCCCGTAAACAATGAGCCCCAGTCAAGACCGGATAAGTCTGCTCTCATCTGATTGAAGTCGCCCCGCCAAACATTAAGCCTTTTGTTGTCTGGAGTAAATGAAATGGAGAATAACGAATAATCCCACATAAGCACTACGTGGTTACTTCGGCCAAGGGGCGGCATGGAGGCGATCTCGTCTATGCTGTCTGGTGTTTTCGTAAAGACCAGTCCAGGCAGTTTGCCCTTTGTCCTTCACGTGTTCTCGTTGGGAACATTAAATGTTGTGTGAGGCACGCATTTAATGTTTTGCTTAACAGGCGGTAATCGAATGCCGATTTTGGACCTGACGCTTGGAGGGTATTCCAGTTTGTTCCTGGTGCGTTGAAGTCGCCCATGATCATGACGTTTGGTCGACTGGAAAATTTCTCCAACTGCTCCAATAGTTGAGTGTCGGCGATTCGGTCTGTCCTAGGTGGTCGGTAGACAGTAAGGACATCGAGACACGGGGAACCGGTAGCCTTGATGGTCAACCAGATAGCTTCCGTACTGCACGCAAACTTGGTGGTGTTATCCGACACTGCCACCGTCATTCACATACACTACGATACCACCACCCTGACGATGTTCCCTGTCCCTCCGATAAATTTGGTATCCAGGCAAGGCTACTTTGTTATCGCTAATATTCCCGGACAGCCAGGTCTCAGTTACTGCTAAAACATCTGGAGACAGCTCAACAAGGCAAAGTTTTAGTTCGTGTAGTTTCGATATGAGGCTTTGGGCATTCGTGTACAAGCACCTCAGTTTAGCACCAGCCGAATTTCCCGTTGCATTTGTTACTGCTGTGAGCATTACTCCGTTATCGCGGACGTCGTGTTCTCTAGGCTTTTCCGTTACCTAATTGGTTCCATTTATATGTCTTTTTTCAGTCAGCCCACTGGACGCCACGGGCTACCTTGTGTTGGCGCCTTGATCAGGTGGTTCAACGAAGGTGTCTGTTTTAGCTGAGTAGCTGTCGTCGTTCGTAGTATTACAGGCTGGTTCCACTGAAACGGCATATATTTCCGAACTACCTTCCCCTTGAAGATAGCCAGATTGTGTTCGCCATCCTTCAGTCTTGATTGTAACTCCAAGACAAGTTCCCGGCGTTTCAACCGTTCCGCTGGGGAATTGTCCGGTTGAAAAAAACCTGTTTGTGTGTGTTTCTGAGATCGGTTTTTTTAGAGAGGATAAACTTGATTTGCTCTTTGTTTTCCAGCATAATTTTGAGAGGACGAGGTGGTTGTGCTACTGTCCTGTCTTCACTCCTTTTTCCTAACCGGAATGCTTTCAGAATCTTTATTTCCATGTCTGCCTGGAGTAACCGATTTAATAGAGCATGAAAAGAAGCAAGGTCCTCTGAGACACGGTTTTCAGGTCTGCCTGCATTCGATTCTGACAAACCCTGAATAACCAGACATTGCTGGCGAGCATGGTCCTCCTTACTTTGTCTTTCCAGTGAATGCGCTGCATGTGGGCGAGGACGATTAACGGAGTCATCGCTTGAACGCACACTTTTACTGTCTACTGACTGTCCCGAGCAACCCATCAGGGCTTGCTGTGACTTCAGAATCCTGTCATGGCGTTTCCCTCTCCCTCTACCCACGGGTATATGTCTTCGCATTCAGATACGTGCTCTGTAGTGCGCTCGGGGTGGTTGCCAGAACAAAAGGGCAACAGTAGACTGGATGACCCAGGTATCTAGTCTCCAGGCAGAACAGAAATCCCATCACTTACAGCAAGAGGCTTAAGTGAGATGACTTCCGCGACAGGTAATTTTTTTGCGACATCGCTTAAGACATCGTGCGTGGGAATCGAGTCTTCCTTTATCGGCGGCTTCATTTTCATTGTCCTGCTGTTACCGGCGTCTGCGGTTTTGGTTGTTGAGTTGCTACTCGTGTTTCAAGATTCCCCCGAGGAGATATTTTTTCGCGTTTTTTGCGTTTTGCTCTTCATTTTTGGGATTCTAACACTGGACACGTTCTGGTCGACTAGGGTCTGTTTCACGAGCGTCCTTAAATCAGCAAGCTCCGTTTCGAGTTGTTCTACTTTGATTTGAATATCTGCGCACCCACCACAAGGCTCGTCTTCGTACCTCACAATTTTTGCGGTATTTACGATTTTTGCACGCTTTGCTGGTCGTTGGCTGGAGGCGAAGATAGAGCGAGCACAGGTTCTGGATGCGAACGACAACTCACCGGACTTATCTTCCAAAGAGGTGCCGCCACTGGCCGTATAACTACAGTTAGCTTTCTGAGAATCCATAAACTTCGACGTGATATATTAGGTATAATTTCGCTTTCGGTGTTATAACGAATACGTCGGCTTATATATGATGAATTAAAGTGGGTATTCAAAACTCAATAAGCGAAAAAATACTTAAAATCCGATAAATTTTGTTGAATTTAATCAGAAGCGACTTAGCCCGTTCCAGATCTCGTGGGACTTGAATAACTGCAGACCTTGAAGGATTTTGAGCGATTGGTTTTCTAGGCTGTATATCCGCGATTCGGTTGCGTAGCAAGTTGCAATGTCAGTTGGAGCGTGCTGATAAACAAATTGCACTTAATCCAGGTTCCTGGCGAATTTCGATGCGTGGAAAAATATTCCAAAAATGCACAAAGTAATTCTGTACGTACGGTTTCAGTATCAATGTCGGAGACTGTAACTGTGGTATGGTAACCAAGTATGGTAACCTCTCGGGAAAAGTGACCATACCACGCTATTATGGGATTACTCGCTCTTCTCTAAACGCCAGAAGAGAACAGAGGGCCAGCCTAATAAATGGAAGGCAGATTTTAATATGATGAAGGAGGAATTGCTGTCCGTGAATTGGGACCAAATATTCAGGGGAGATCCGGAGGACGACTGGAGATCTTTTAAAACGATTTCACTCGATCTGATTAGGCGCTGTTGTCCATCTAAAGTACAAAAAACAACTAGTCGACCTGCTTGGTTAACTAGGGACCTAAATAAGCAGCTACGGAAGAAAAGCAAAAGATGGAAAATATTCAGGGAAACTGCGTCACCAGCGCATTTCGAAGAATTTCGTCGTCAACGAAACGCCGTCAAAAAATGTATCCGTCAGGCACGGAAGGAGTATGAATCCAAAATTATACGACAGGCTGAACAGAAGCCTAAGATTTTATTTCACTATCTGAACAGTAGACTGAAAAATAAGGACCCGGTCGCGGTGCTGAAGGATGATAATGCTGTAGAGATCATTGAGAACAACGAGAAAGCCGAACACTTAGGACAGTATTTTGCCTCCGTTTTTACTAGAGAAACTGAGTTTCGCTGTCGCAGTACCGGCAATGCTCTTGAGACTGTTGGTCCCGTGCTTGACTCCATACTGTTCCCGGCAGCTGCCGTGGAAAGGGAGCTGAAAAATCTCAAAGAAGCAAAGTCCTCGGGTCCGGACAATATACCGGCCAAATTCTTGAAGGAACTGGCGAATGAACTTTCCAAACCACTGGCGCACATCTTCCGCTCGTCATTCGAATTAGGGAGGTTGCCATCGGAATGGAAGACAGCAAATATCTTTCCGATATACAAGGGCGGGGCTCGCACTAATGCTAACAATTACCGGCCTGTTAGTCTAACCTGCATCTGCTGTAAAATAATGGAGGCCATAGTTAAGAAAGCAACTATGGAGTTCCTGGAGCAGGGCCATTTAATCTCAGACCTGCAGCACGGCTTTAGACAGAACCGCTCGTGTCTTTCCAGTTTATTGCTCTCAACGGAGCAGTGGACTCGCGCACTGGATGAGGATGGGAGGGTTGATGTCATATACACAGACTTTAAGAAGGCGTTCGACAGCGTCCCACACAAACGCTTAATCTACAAACTTTCTGAAATTGGGATAAGAGGAACGCTGCTGACATGGATAACAGATTTTCTTACCGGGAGATCGCAAACCGTGTGCGTTGAGGCCTCAAGGTCAACTCCGACTCCCGTTTTAAGTGGTGTACCCCAGGGCTCCGTCTTAGGGCCGTTGCTATTCCTGGTTTACATTAACGACTGCGTCGACGACCTAGGATGCAGCGCCATCATGTTTGCTGACGATGTTAAGCTGTGGAGACCCATCAGATCTGATGCAGACAGGTACGCGCTTCAAGACAGTCTCAACCGCCTAAACAGTTGGTCAGCTCGCTGGCTCCTCAATTTTAATTTGGACAAATGTGTGGTCCTGAGACTCCGCACCAGACGGACCAGTAAGGAAGACGATTCCTTTCAATATGTCCTTGGTGGTCAGTCCCTTTCAAATGTTGTGGAACAGAAAGACCTGGGAGTCCTTATGACCTCCTCGCTGAAACCATCTTCACAGTGTCAAAGGGCAGCCAAAAGTGCGATAAGGGTGTTATTTGCGCTGAGGCGAGGATTTGTGCAGATCGACAAGGAGCTGTTCGGAAAAACGTATGGGGCATTCGTCCGGTCTCACTTAGAGTATGCAGTCCAGGCCTGGCGACCGTGGTTAAAGAAAGATTATCAACGACTGGAAAGAGTACAGGCGATGGCTACGAAGATGGTCAAGAATCTTCATCATTTGCCTTACGAAACCAGGCTGACTGAACTAAATCTGTTTCCTCTAAATTACAGGCAACTGCGCGGCGATCTCATTCAAACCTACAGGATTGTCAGAAGCCGTGAGTGTGCCCTAGATTTTGACTTCTTTGAATTGGCCCGGACTGACCGTCTGCGTGGTCATCCGTTCAAACTGCAAAGGAAGCGGGCTAATTCGGACGTCCGACGGAACGCCTTCTCACACAGGATCATCGGGGCATGGAATGGACTCCCTGATGCCGTCGTTCTTTCCGAAAGTGTTAAATCCTTTAAGTGCAGACTAGACGCTCACTTGTTGAGAACCTACTGTACATACAATCATGATTGTTTTAGCGGCGGCAGTTTGCGCCTGGCTCACACTTACCGCTAACTTCTTAACTTTTCGCATTTGCTGATGTAATTGATGACTTTATTTCTGTTTATCGACATGAATAGGGTGCTCAAGGGCGAAAGCCTCATTCCCTTAATAAACTGACTTAAACTGACTTAAATTGTCCCAGTTCGAGCGGAGAATAATTCCGTCGTGCTCAGTTGGGCTCGCTGTCAAGCTTCTCTCCGTCACTCGAATTAAGGAGGCCGTCATCCGAATGGAAGACAGCAAATATATACCCCATATACAAGATTGGAGCTCGCACTAATGCATCAACTGATTTAGAGTGATGAAAACCATGCTAAATAAAAAAACATTGAAGTCCCTGAAGCAGAACCATTTACTCTCAGGACTGCAGTACGGCTTCCGGGAGAATCGCTTGTGCCTCTCCAGTTTATTGCTCCCGGCCAAGTAATGGATTTGCGCACTGGATTAGGATGGTAGGGTCGATGTCAAGTAAAAACCATCCCCAACATACGACAATTTTTGATAGGAGGTAACACTAACCCCTACTTGCCTTCGCTTCTCCCATACGCAGACAAAAAAAACAATAATTTCATTTTCGTTGCGTTCTCTGCTGCCCGAACACTCGTCGTCTAAGGCTGCCGCTATGCTGAGGTTGACGTAAGTTTATTGCCATCCTTCCTCTAATTTTCACCCGTTTGTCCCATGTGAATACAGTCGAAAACTGGACTTTGGTTTGACCGCTTGTAACCCTTTTTCCGGACGTGAGTCGAGTTTGTTCAAGTGCTTGCATAATTGCTACATCCTTATCTAGTTTGACCTTGGCGGTGTTTGAATAAATCGGCGCTCGCGCTTATTCAAAACTTCAAGGCCGGTGTCCTGCACCCTGTCTTGGCGTAGTGACGCGCTCTAGGAGCACAGGGCGCATTTTTTTGTCGTGACAGTTTAGGTAACCAAGATCCCCACCTATATATAGTGGTGTATAGTGCCGGATAATTTCCCCTACAAAATTGTAGTATGAAACTCTGTGGGGAAATTCGTCCCACCCCGATAGCATTCTAGTCGCCCAGGCCTATCCCGGTCGCGGGCTAGTACGGCGATTGACAGGACTTTCTCAGTAATCTCGGCAGACACTGTCCACACCCGTACAGTAAGTTGACGCGCATTCTCGGGCTAGTTGGCGACGTTGTCGCCCGGGGCCATTTAAGTTTCCAAACGGGCGCTTTGAGTTCCAGACGAAGTGCGTGCACGCACCCCTAGATACGTGGGTATGCGGAATGAGACTCCACAGGCTTGACGTGCAAAATGCGCTCGGGTAAGCATGGAGGAAGGGGTGTATCATAAAAGCTCCTTTCGTCGCACGAGCGGTCTGGTGAACATGTCTTCTTCCTTTTAAGTTAACCTGGATATATCAAGAGTCTTCTCTTGTCTGTGTCGACTAACGATGATGCTGCTAATAATCATGAAGACCGTTTGTGCCAAAGTAGCCATTGCACAGCCCTAGCACGGGTGACTTACGACGGTCGAGGCGGGATCTGTAAGGCATCCAAAGACTTATATTCCGCGAGCACTTTAGATAGTGGTAGCATGGTGCACTTGAGTGGATAGCCCACAACTTCACGTTCTGACTCATAGTCAGATTGCCACCCTCAACTGCCGTACTCGGTATGCCTACGCTACATATACGGGAGCCAGACACATAGTTGAAGCTATCCGTAGAATTTTAGAGTTCCCGCTCATCATTGTCCACCTTGCATTCCGACCCAGACTCTGACGTTGAAAATGACGAATCGGAAGAAACTGAAACAACCTTTTTCCACGCATTCTCCACTTCCTGACGCCTTAACTTATTGCACGATAGCAATCTAAAAGATCTAGATTATCCTCGGAACACGTAAACAGTTAATCACAAATAACAAAACAAAGAGTCAGCGGGCGAGTAGACAACAGTGGCCGCCAAAGCGAGGCACGTTAGACACTTGAACCACTGAAATCGGTACCGATACTTCGTTTAAACCGTACTTTATGAGGTTGTGCCCATTGACCTGCAGATTGTCTGTCTCCCAAGTTGCGGCAATGACGGAACGACTGGATAACACTTGTCACCTGGCCTCCGAGTGTACACCTCTTGTCCACATTACATCGATGCCGCGTTCGGGTTCGACAGTTTGACCGTCGTTTCTGACGATGTCTACAGTGTGCTATACAGCAGGATGGGAGCGAGGACGGTGACCTACGCGTGAACTCGTTTATAGCGGCTGTGGGTTTGCGCAGCATTTGCTGCACTCTATCCATCACCTCTACCTGGGCCCGGTGTCATGACAGTCAAAAAGACCCGAGGCTGGAGAGGGCGCACGTAGCTGGAATAGCGAAATTCTACAACAAGGCGTATCACCGCACCCTCTCGTCCACTACGTACGGCTGACCAGGGTTTAACACAAAAGAAGAAAAGTGGGCGGTTGGAATCTTACTGAGTGGGATTACCATAAAGGCCACACTAAGTTGGAGCCGCTGCAGTCTGGCTTGTCATCCTCCGAGGAGGGCCCAGTTGTTTCGTTGGTTGGCAGCCTTTCAAGCCACGGCTTTCGGCGCACCGTGGTGCATTCAGGCGCGTCAGGTTGTTTGTAGTGAAAAGTATGCGCTGAGACTGCCGATCTCACTCGCTCAACCCTTTCCTTTGCATCAGTTGACTGTCCGAGCCGGTCAACCAACTAATGCTGAGATTGGGAGAGACGGTTGACAGAATTAAGAATAATCCGTCTGTGCGTGCCCCGCTTTCGTATACGCACGCACTGACAACGTGCCAGTTCTGTCATTTAACACTTGCTATTCATAGACCAATCGTAGTCATGACGCTGACTGACAGTTCGCAGAATCACTCCAGAACGTGTTTATCAGCCAATCAACGTGTGGACATTTTATTGGCATGCAGATGCCAATAATATGCCTGCATAGCACTGGCGTTTGCTATTAGGGCAATGTAGCATAAGTATGAATCGAAAGTATGTCAGTCGTCCAACATATTTCAGTGCCTCTCACAACCTGCGTGCGACAATAATTTGAAATAGTCGTTTATTGACATCTGGCTGTTAACACCAGTTTGACGGTAACTTGTTACCAGCTTTCTGAAAAACCAGAAGCCTTTGCCCTCTCCAAAATTCCATAGTCCTCCTGGTCAGTCTATGCATTGTTACTTAAACTCTTTAACTTCGGAAGATATTTTGGCTCTCCTATCTGCCCTGCCTAGAAATCTGTCCGATACCTCTGGAAACGGACGTTTCAGTTGACTCATCCACCAGACACAATCAGAGTTTTGTCCGAGTTGCCGGATTAGTCGTGATCTCTATGGTATTTACTAGAAGCAACTTTAGTTGATCACTTCCGACTTTGTTTGTTTTCGCTACTCAGTGTTCTCCCGGAGATCTCCAAAGTCAATCCACGTTGAATCGCAACACTTAAAGATTGTTATACACTCAAACGGCCAAAAGTCCGAAGTCGTCATGGTCGTCTAGACCACATCCAGCGCCTTATATGAATGAAGAAAAGGCCACCTTTAGAAACTCCACGATCTCTGCCTCAGTTACAGACCTAGGCTACAACAATCGAAACCTTAAGGACTGAGTATAAGCATGCCGGAGTCGACAATGAATTTTGTCCTATCCTTTGTCGACTCGATAAAAGTCCAACCGCTTCTGCGGCGTTCGTCGAATATCCGTTCTCTTTTCAGTCGGAGTAGAGCGGAGGCAAACCTGTAGACTGACAGGGACCAGTTACGCTCCCTTCGCCCCGAAAGACGCAGATCGGCGTGCATACACGCCCTCCAGAGGCTTGGTGTTGACAAAAAAACAATCTTTCCACTTGAGAGATTGAACAGTTGTCGACTGTTTTCACATATATTCTTAAGACCAGACTGACAATAAAACTCCATTCAGTGGATGCCAGAAGAACCCTTGAGACCACGAAGTGACGGTTTATCTACAACTCTTCCAGTCACGTATCAGATTTTCTGTCTTCTCTTCGGCCGTCAGATTGGGAGTGGCGTTTACTGATGTTGTCCGACTGAATAATGGAATGTAGACGTTTCGCTCTTTTCCGGTACTTCGGGGGTAAAGCTTCAGGGTAACAGTCCAGAAGCCTATTGTATTCCATTGAATGGTCGTCACTGTGTGACCGCCTGCGAACCTTTGGACTTGAGATCCAAGACAGGAGAGGGGCAGTCAGGATAGATCGATAAACGCTACTCGCACATGGCTGAATACGTTAGCTCGAAATCTACTGAGATTGAGTCTGTAACTAATTTGTGGGAAGGGACGATCGGCTGTTTCAGTGAATATTTGAATTAGGCCGAGAATTCTTATCTTCTTGGGTCGAGGTTTGAGTATGGTCGACTGACGACGGCAAGTCGACAGTTGCCATTCTAGCTACCCTTATTTCTATTAAGTGTCTTTACAGATTATTGAAGTTGCGATGAACATACAGGCCAAGGGGACGTCAAACAGCTGTCGTTTGGACATCTCGTATCCTAGTCGCCCACTTATGAATTTCTATTCCAGGATGGCGTTGACGGCTGATAAGGGAATAAAAGACCTATTCCTTGTCCAGCAGGAGTCACATCAGTGAGGAAAAGGACTTAATATAAATCGAATGACTCGAGTTCTACGAAGTTTCAGACAAGAAGGCGAGCATCTAACGAGCAAAAAATTGAACGGCTTGATGAGAAAACGTTCGCCCATCCGAACTTGCAAAACGACGGTGTCTTCACATAGCTTGTTCACAGGTCTCAGGTACCACTACATTAGGTTTACGTAGGTCAGTTCCGACAGACACCTTAAAATCACTTGATGCATTTTATGAGGGTATCTCACTTGGAGACAGGAAACGTATCTGGAATGTTTGTTCCGTGCGTCATCTGCTTCTTTGACTTCGGAACGACTACAGATGACGCCGTTTTAGTTGGGCGCATTAAACACCATACAACCAAGATCCTTTTATGCCTGGTACTTGCGTGTCTATCAACCAGATTACTGCGTTACCGTTACAGTGCGTTTCAGCTTGTTTAACACCCTTTTTGATGATAGTCGCTCGTGGGCGTAACGGATAATAGGTGACTAATCGAGCTGAACTGTCATTTAATCTGGCTGCACGTTATTTTTTACGAGGCTTAAAGCCTACCATAAGGAGGCTCACTTCTCTACATTTCACAATGTTCACCCATGTTTCTCAAGTCATTGCCAACAACAAATAGGGCACAAACTAGTCGACGAAGACCCTAAAAACTGGTTATCTTGGAAACTGGGCAGATTGATGGCTGCCTGTTGGACACACCTCATGACTAATTTAACCACGCCACTTAACCAATGCAATGTTTCAGTAATCAGAAAAAGCCAGTATTCGTGAAAACTGGAATAGTCTGCGCGTCGCTTTACCTTACCAGTCACGTAATGAGTAGATGTGAAGGCATGGCCTTAACTTCGATATTTAAGATTGGGGGAAGTCTGGTTAACAGTTCCCATATAGCTGTACTGGCCTGAAGAGGAGTTATTGAAAGCAACGTTTGCTGACCACCTCGTCGTCTGAACATCCGACTGTGTTTTATAGGGTTGGAGCGCGACGTACTCCATAAAGTTTGGAGACAGCCATGCTACTCAACCTATAGAAACAGATATGAAGGTCTCAGCGTCGTTTGCTAACCGTAATTTTCGTTAAGGAGTCTCTTTCAGACCGACATCTGCATGCGAGCCTCTAAGGTCAACATGCATAAACACTGCCCTACTTAGAACGATGTTGACTGCTTACGTACTGACTTGATACATTGAACTCCGGACTAAATGTTTTAATTGGAATAAGCACCTGAAGGTGGCATCTTTCATTGTGATTCGGTCCTTTTGTACGTCTTATGAAGTCAGTTTTCCTTTTCTAACCTTGTCGAGAACTTGACATAGTTTTCCAATGATTCCTAAATGGCAGTCATTTTTAGATCCAATTCTCACCGAGTTTTGCTGTCAGGATATCTGAGCCAGCCGATGCGTCTATTGCTTTGCAAAGATAGGCTATATGGACGAGCAAGAGAATGAAACCACGACGCCTGCCGTCCAACCATATTTTGTCGAGTCATTTGCTTTCATTTTGGAGCATATCTGTCAGGAGAAGATTTTTAAGCATCTTTTTGACGACACTGATGAAAAATTTATGTCTTCCTTCAAAAAGCTTACTGGTAAGTAAGCGCATTTGTTTACAGTTTGTAGAAGACTCACAGAAGGTCTATTTGACACTCTTTAGGCGATCCAGAGGCTTCTTTCGCCAGTCAAAACTTCGCATTGATCCTTCACCGGGGGATTTAGCTGCTGCTTTGCTTGAGCTTTTGGATCAAGGCTTTCTGTCCTCTGGTATTACTGACTTTCGCTTCTAGCACTTCCAGACCTCTCATCCTTTTCTATAGACGAACTTCTTAACACACTCGAACGGAAAGAAGTGAATGACCTTGCAGCTGCATTCAAACTCCCACTGAAAGGATCGAAGAATGATCTCATTTGTAGTCTGTTGAAAAGTTCCCGTGAAAAATCAATTCTATCCTTTTTTGGTCCTAAAGAAAATAGAGAGAGTCGACTCAGACAACTGTGAGTTTTTCGTCTATATTCTACATACTAGGCAGTAGTCTATGGTCTGTCATTTATTGATTGTCGCAAGACAATGGCTTCTCAAGGAAAGCTTTCTATTTGAAAGTGCGACAGATCCTTGGGACTGCCCGTGATGTCCATTAACTAGGACGATTCGCCTGAAGACGCGTGTCCTCAGACAGGGTCTAACCACTTGCCTTGCAGATCCGCGCCACTTTAGCACGCCCGCTAGGTTTGTGCGACGGCGACAGCCTCTTCCCCACCTATTAGCGGCCGTCACACAGGTGGCTTCGTCACCCTCTTTCTGGTTTGTGCTCCTAGTGTTTTGGTCGGCATCTG
This sequence comes from Spirometra erinaceieuropaei, assembly GCA_902702965.1. Classification (NCBI taxonomy): domain Eukaryota; kingdom Metazoa; phylum Platyhelminthes; class Cestoda; order Diphyllobothriidea; family Diphyllobothriidae; genus Spirometra; species Spirometra erinaceieuropaei. The sequence continues at coordinate 10,390 of CACRXP010001636.1, read as the reverse complement.
TGTACCGTTTCTGTTTTCTTGTTATCACTTGGTTTGTATCGTTTGTTTACAATCACAAGGCACGGTATGTCAGTGGCAACATACTCAGATGTTGATAGGGGTCTAGGCACTCAGCAGTCTCGAATATCTCAGGATGTGTAGTCATTGTCTCAACCCGAAGTTTTGGCGTATCGCAAAACGAAAGTGTCCCCCGTCTCTGTGCAGCTTTTCAGCGCAGAAGGTCATTTCTCTTTCTCGCCCGTTCCGTCCGTTTCTCATCCATCTAGAGTTTTACCTGTGAGATACTATTTCCAATGGACTTAAAGTTGAGGTATTTTAACAGACGCGGCTGGCACTGAGGAAGACCCGGACAGACTGGAATTCAAAACCTTAACGTTGCCTCGATCTAATGCAAGAAGCGTTCTAGGGAGAAATGTTCGTCGCTGGGCTCTAGCTTTTCATTTGCTCTGGTTTGCTGTGATAGTTGGTTGCCGCCCCTTCTAGAATGTTTTACGAGGATCGCTTTTGTACGCTACTTGTGAACGAACTGTTTGACTATTTTCGATTTTTCAGATGTCTCCGATCACTGGGGACATGCTATTGCCTTCAGGAAACCCCCGCGGCTGTATTCACTCGTTCCTTACTACTCTTCTCAATTGCTTCTGACCAAGGCGGCCCGCTCACTCAACCCCTGACGCTCACCGCTCACCTGTCTGGGGAGCTGTAAGTAAACAGTTTTTCCTTACTAGGCAGTCTTCCCTTGGCAGTTTCTCTTACTAACATATGACCAAATTCAATGAGGGCCATATTTCTTCGTAGTATCTTACAGCACCTTCTACTTGGCGAAAGTAGCCGTATTTGCTAAAAATCCGATCTGCACTTCAGTTTATGCTACCCAGGTCATCATTGCAGTCTGCGGAGAGCCCGAATGTGGTATCCCACTGTTCAGGCCTCTAGGACGTTGGTAATAGTTGTAAAACCCAGTCACGACAAGGATTTCAATGTGAAAGGAATAAAACATATGCAGACTAGTTAAAGTTATAGGGGCTGGAGTTCCTCACGCATGTCCTCCGTATGTCGCGTTCGGCATACGCAAATGAAGCCAGATATGTTAGACAGCTTACATGCTAGCACCACGTGACTGTCTATTGTGTTCAATTCCCGCAGACAGCGGTCTTCCGTACATCGCTTTCATTTGAAGGTGTCGGAATGTTGCATCAGCGGCTGATTTACGGTGCAATCGTTTGCGAACAATGGACTCATGGGTGGCAAACTTTCATTCGCATGGTTGACAAATTTTATGGGGAGGTCTGACTCAAAGTCTCGACGGGAAGACGAAAATATGTGTACGTGATGGGGATCTCCGAGGCCGCGGGTTGAAACCTCGCGCCGCTCAAAATAGGAGCTGCTTACAGGCCTGGCTCGACAGTTCGCCGGCAGGCGATGCAGCCAAAGCACTCCATCCCTAATAATAAAAAGCCAGCGGGGGCTGCAAGTACACTAGATATTGCATCAAAAACCCTTCGCAGCTTGGGCCGTGCAGACGGGGTCGTTGAGGTCGTGCGCCACGGCGATGATAACCTATTAAGGCAGGCCCAAGAGGCCTGGCTGTCCACTAACTACTCCATAAACCTCCACATAAATTTACCTCCATCGGTTTTTTTACAAGACGTCTTGACAGGAGATAGGTCGTTAGACAATCGCAACCATCAATTATTGGCACGGTTAAGGAGGGTGGGAACCACAGAAAACGCGGTGGAACGGGGTCTGATCCGCACCCGCAGTCGATATCGGTGATATACGCAGCAGGCAGTATGCGCCGCTGAAGGTTAGTGTCCGAGGTCACTGCTGGAAACATCAGAATATAAATAAAGCTCGCCCAGTGAACTCTTATCCTTCTTCTGACATGCCACCTAGGAATCGCATTACCAGTGCTATTGCTGCTATTGGTGTCTCAATAGGCAGGTGGTTGCACCCAGCTTTCTCGATAAACGGTAATTTGAAAGCACAACAGTCCTCTTTGTACGAGGGTCTATTTAAACTTCAATCTGCTACTTATAACTGCCTGTTCAGGAGAGGAATATTTTCAGACGCCATGCTGGGGCGACTGCAACCGCGATGGAGTGACCACCTTGTGAATATGGAGAAAGAGATTACCCAAACGGCTCTTCTCTGAAGATGTCGCCACGGGTGCTCGCCGACAAGGGTGTCAAGACCGCTGCTGCAAGGACACTTGCACATAAACCCTAAAATATCGGCAGAGCTCACACAGAACCTACTGGTCTGGAGAAGAGCAGTGAAGACTGGGCCAGCAATATATGAAGCCAACAGAATTGC
>CACRXP010001634.1:18499-32522 GCA_902702965.1 Spirometra erinaceieuropaei | reverse complement strand
GCCCTGAGGAGATGTTGGCGGCTCCCAGTTCACATCGATGGATCTGGGCTCGTTGGCAGTTAGTCTGAGATTTTCCACTTCTTGCCCTTCTTCAAATGTGCAATAAAAGGAAACATTGGATCATATGCAATGATATTAAGATAGCAGACGCATGCGAAATTGCTGCCTCCTAAATTGTTAGAAGATCATAAAGTAACACTGAGACCTCGCACTATAAGATCCTATAGGGAGGATGGTTCTTTTCGATACTTTCCTTATGGGCAGCTCGTTTAAGATTTTGAGGAAGAGAAAATTCCCGGCGCTCTAATGACCTCCTCCTTTAAACTATCTTCCCCCAGCGCGCGATATCGGTGTTAATTGCGCCGAGGTAATGTTTTGTGCAGATCAATAAATGGCTTTTCGGAAAACCCTACGGGCATTCGTTCAGTCTCATTTAATGTTTACAATTCAGGCCTTGCAACCATGATTCAAGAAAGATTTTCAACCGCTGGAAATAGTACAGGCGATGGCTACTAAGATGGCCAAGAATCTTGATCATCTGCCTTAAGAGGCCAAACTTGATGAACTAACTTTGTTTCCTCTTAACTTCCTTCAACTCCTCGGCGACCTCATTCAAACCAACAATATTGTCAGATGTCCTCAGTGCGCTTTAAACTGACGGATTCTTCTAATTGGCTGGGTCATCCCCTCAAACTGCAGAGGAAGTTGACCCATACGGACGTCCGATGGAATGTCTGATCGCAGAGGGTCACTGGAGCTTGGAACTGACTCCATGATGCGGTGGTCCTTTCCAAAACTGTTGAGTCTCCTAAGTTCGGACTAGACGCTCATCGTCTGAGAAACTGCTGAACGTTTAAGCACGATTACGTTAGTGACGACATCGTGCACCTACATCACACTAACCGTCAAGTTTTCAATTTCCAGATTTAACGATGCAACAATTGATTCTATTGCCGTTTTTCAATATAAATAGGAAGCTCAAAAGCTAAAGCCACATTCCCTTAATAAACTTGCTTCTTCTATGTCTCTCGATAAAATAACACTTGAAGCACTGTCTCTTGGTTCTAATTTCCGCATGCCTCGTCAAAAAATTGTCAGCTAGACTTTAGAACACAGAACGAAAATCTCCGGAGCCAGATACGCAATATAAAGCTCGTTTCTACAGATAGTTAACAGTACTTGTAATCAACGCTAGCGAAATACGGTTATCAATATCTGAAAAAAAACACACACAAAAAGTCTGAGACAGCTGACAGATTTTCTAATACAAAATATAAAGCAGCTGAGAGAGAACGGAGATATTTTGATGAGGAGACGGTTAAAGGAAGAAGCTTATTTATCATGAATAGATCGGATTATGTGACGAGAATACAGTCCATATTGTCCGACCAGAAGAAATTTAAGAAAGCCGACAAATAAAAAGATTCCATGGACGAAGTAGAAGCACACTTGATGATTTCTCTACGCAGACTCCATGCAGGAGGCTTAATAAGCGACCGCGAACGCGAAAACCACGCCCAATAGGCAGACACACGCGTCCTCGATTGTATGGTCTTCCGAAGATCCACATGAACGACTAACCAGTCCAAACATATAGACAAACAGATGGAGTTGCTATGGGATCGCCTCTTGGTCCTCTCCTAGTCGATGGCTTCATGCGCAAGCTGAAAGCGTTTCAGTTAAACGACTTAATCAATAAGCTAGGAAACTACGATCACTACGTTGACTACATCTTTGTAATTGATATCTGAGAAACCAAATGCAAACATCATCTTGGATGCTGCAAATCAAGCACATTCGTCGGTCGACTTTGTGTTGCAGGTGGAAAGGGTAGGCTCCCTGCCTTTCCTAGATGTCCTTCTAAGCAGAAGGCGCCTTGACCAATCCGTCCCACGCACCTACCCGGGCAGTAAGAATTCAAGTACTGTTTTCGACAAACGCTGTCCTAGGCGGTGAAAGAAAGGATAGGCTAGCAGCACACACAATCTCCATGTGTATTTACTCCTTTACTTGCTTCTGTGGAACAGGCTACATTGGTCGACGCCTATCCGCAAGAATACGAGAAGACCTGCCGACATGGCTGACGAAAGGTGAAGTTAGGAGCATACACAGCTCCATCCTCGTGCAAATGATTCATTCTACGGAAATGTACAAAGCCTCTTGAATAAACCCTACGAACTATGTCCTGATGTTATTGCATTAACTGAAACGTGGCTCACCCCAGATGTCACAGACCCCCAAATACAGTTAGATGGTTATCAAGTGCTAAGACGAGACCGAACCAAAAAGCGAGGTGGCGGAGTTGCCCTATATATCAGCAATGCGGTCGAGTATAACCCTGTTGAAGAATGCGTAAATGAGCATGATCTGGAGATGCTGCAGTGTCATTTGCTGGTCCCCAAAGCCGAAAACGTTACTATTACAGTTGTACATAGGCCTCCAAATCAACCTGCCGACGAAGATCAAGCGTTAATCACTCGAATCCGCGAGGACAGTCGAAAGCAAAACATGATTATTGTAGGAGATTTCAATGCTCCGCGGATTAACTGGGACCTTATGACAGTTAAGGGCCACAGACAAGGATTCGACCAAATGCTATTAGACATGGCATTTGATGAATTTCTGTTTCAACATGTACGAACTGTGACTCGGATGCGTGAAGATCAGAGAGCTAGTTGCCTAGACCTTGTGTTTACCAAGAACGAGGAAAGCGTTGATGAAGTAATTAAATGCCCGCCCCTAGGTTCTTGTGATCACATGACATTAATGTGGGAGTCGACACTCGTAGCTGTCCCCGAACGAAGCTCAAAGTCGTTAAGAAATGTCTGGCGGGGTAACTTTGAGGCAATGAAATCAGAGATTGAACACACGCTATGGACGGAAGCATTCCGAGGAGACGTCAACGAATGCTGGACAACCTTCGAATCAACTATGAAAGACCTGATTGAACGATACTGTCCCCTCAAGAAACATCCAACCGGAGACAAACCGAAATCGTTAAAAACATCGGTTATAAGGAAATCCGAAAAAAACGCAAGCTGTGGAAAATCTTCTTACAAACCGATAACCCGGAAAAACTTAAACAATTCAGAAAACAACCAAACTTATGCAAAAGACTCATCTGAGAAGTACGAGCTTCTTATGAACTGTAGCTCCTAGAAGAGGCGCAGCAAAAACCTTAAGCGTTCTATGCATATATCAGGAGCAATACGAAAAACCGGGACCATCTGGCAACCTTAAAGGACAAAAATAACCGAATTGTGAGCGATGGCCTTCAAAAAGCCCAGCTTCTTTCCTAGTTTTTCCAAAGTGTCTCATTTAAAAGTTGTCAGAAGTAGGGATAAGAGGAAATCTTCTGAACTGGATTCAAGATTTCTAAACGGACGGCGACAAAAAGTCACTGCGGGTGGCTACCGCTCAGAACGGGCACCTGTTACGAGTGGAGTCCCACAGGGGTCAGTTCTTGGGCCGCTCCTATTCATTATCTACGTAAATGACCTTGTAGGGGAAGTGAAATCGGAAATAGCGCTCTTTGCAGACGATCTTAAACTTTGGAGAGCGATAAAAAATGAAGATGACATCAAGATACCACAAAAGGACGTAGAGAATTTGCACGCATGGAGCGAGAAATGGTGCATGAAATTCAACGTCAAAAAATGTGCAGTAATGCACGTAATATCAGCGAGGCGAAGAACAAATGCATCCCTACGACAGTATCTCCTGGACAATCAACAACTCATAACCGTAAATGTGCAAAAAGATCTCGGTGTGTTCATTAAAGACGATCTAAGCGTCACCACGCAGTGTTCTAAAGTCGCTGCGCGAGCAATGTCCGTTATGAGCGCTATACGCAGAACGTTTATACACTTGAATAAAGATTTTTTTAGCAAAAAATACGGAAAATTCGTGCGGACGCAACTGGAATATGCGGTACAGGCTTGGCGGCCGTGGCTTCGGAAGGATATGGATATCCTTGAAGGTGTACAACGGCGTGCTACAAAGGCTGTTCATGGCCTCAAAAACTTCACGTACGAGCAGCGCCTGACGGCCTTGAACCTCTATCCCCTCCACTACAGGCAGGACAGAGGTGACCTCATAGCAACGTTCCAGTTGGTAAAAGGACTTAATCTGGATGTCGACTGGCAAAAGTTTTTTGAAATGGCACGCAACTCCAATCTCAGACGACATGATTACCAGCTTAAAAGGGAACTGTGCCACATAAATCAACGCTCCTCCTTTTTCTCACAGAGGGTCATTCGCCAATGGAACTCTGTGCCAGAGTTTGTTGTTAATTCCCCTACCGTGAACGTGTTCATGAGACAACTGGATGCTTACCTGCTGAAAGGCAACCCGAACTGCCGAAGCCTGATCTAACGGATTACTGAAATGACCATAAATATACTACTAACAAGATTTCAACAGATCCTATTTTGTGCTCCAAACTTAGCCTATATTGAAATTGTCACAGTCCGAATGCGGTAAACAAAGTTTTTCGCAATTATTTCGCGATCATAATACCCCTTTCGCCTTTATGTAACATTATTAGATTTATGAATTATCCTTACTAAAACTACAAGCTTTGCAATTTACCTATTTTCCCTTATATCTGTACCCTCTAAATGGAGTTTTCAGGGCTTCTGTCGTTTACTCCAAATATACTGACTGATACTGACTGATCCGGCCGCAGAGTCCGGCCCTGTGCCCGCACAGGAACTGCTTGTACGCTCAGCGTCTGCCGGGGACAGGGCTCTATCAACCGTAAACATGTCACCCCGCCCCCGCCCTTCTCTCCCCACACTGTGACACGGCTCTAACTAACCCTCACTCCCCCTCCCCCTGTGCACATACCCCGTTTGCATGAAAAGACGAATTGCCCCATGGGAATGTGCGCACCGTTAAAGCCGACTTCAACTGACTTATGCGGTATTGCTTCATCCTAAAAGGTTATAAGGGCATACTTGACCATATTCACGACAAGCGCATCTGTTTTGCAGCACAGAACCACATTGAACTGGCTCGCCCGTTAAGTTGGACCGTCATCCCCTCTATGTGTTTGAACTACAATTATGAGATCATACGCACCTTAGGCTAGCGCCGTTTTGAGGGCAATAGAGGATGGTGGATAACTTGCGCCAAGATCACAGCCGATTGCCCATGGTGTCAATGGCCGCAACTTGCGACCGATATTTCGCCTTCCTAATCTTCCGCTACTGCCCTTTTTCGCGTATTCAGACTTATTCACAGTAAAGGAGGGATGTTTTTCCACAAATTGTGGAATGATAATTTCAAATTAAAGCTCTCTTCACTCCCTCTTGCCCTCAAGTGCAACGAGATAAATGAGGTGGAGAACGCCTTCCAGACATTGAATCTGCCATAAACCTACAACTAACCATGGGGGACTCGGTGCCAAAGTTGATTGTTTAAAATTTGCCATAACACCTTTTAGAATTCCTTGCCAGACGTGTGACGCGTATACGCCAAAACAGATTTCGATGTTTATATGGTACTATTGATAGAATAAAGTAATAATGAAAAACGTACAAACCTCAACAATGGATAGCCTAGACAATGAATTCCTTTGTTTCTTTTCGAGCAAATCGAATTCCCAGTTCAAGGTCGTAATACAAAAGTAGTTAATTAAAAGAACGCCGATCACGCTCGAAAGAGGGTTACAAAAAAGGGGAAGGAGGACGTCACAAGGGGCCAAATGTGGAAGCATTTTCGAGGAGGGCGTGGAGAATTCCAAGCGTTGACCAGCTGGATACAACACCGCCCGCCACTTCTCCACGTCCGGCTCTTGATAACAACCTACATGCTTGGAGGTATACGGCTACTCTGACCCTCAAGGAGACAAATCCTTATAACGTTCCTTTTTAATAGATAGCCCTCCGTTCTAACGAGGCCGTCGCGACTCCCTTCGCACGTATCTATTACTCCCAAAGGCCAATTCTCACCAGGTGTACGCTCCCCAGAAACTAAAACAACATTACCTGGTTTCAGCTCCGCGGCTTCTCTTGTCCATTTTGTTCATTTTCTGCCGACTTGGGAGATATTCTTTTACCCATCGTCTCGAAAACACGCCAGGGAGATAGTGTACTTGTTTCCATCCAACTTGGTATCGTGCCACCAATTCGTCACCGCAAGGCAGCACTGGACAGTTCCTCATCAACAATAAGCTATTCGGGGTAAGCGGTTCCAAGTCCTTGCTGTCAGATGTTAGCGGGACAAGCGGTCTATTATTTAATATACGTTCAGCTTGCACGTAGAGGGTGCCGAGCTGGTCGTCAGTTACGGACGGCTCCTTAGAGAGAGCAAGAAGAATTCGTCGTAGAGATCTGCTCATTCGTTCCAGATGCCTTCCCGATGGCTAGCGGCGGGCGGGTTAAAATGCCACTGCGTCTCTAGAGTTAGCAGTTGGTCCGACACTCTCTTTTGGTCCCAGTTGTGTAAGTCCTTTCGCAGTTCTGCTACCGCTCCAACGAAATTGGTTCCGTTGTCACTGTAGATGTCAGTGGGACGTCCGCGTCTACTCACGAATCTCATAAGACACTGAACGAAAGAATTATTGGTCAGGCTGGCGGCTATCTCAAGATTAACGGCTCTTGTCTGTAAGCAGCTCAACACACAACCATAACGTTTATCCGAAGATCGCCCTCTTTTGACCATCAACGTACCAAAACAGTCCACCCCAACGCACTTGAAAGGATACCAACCGACTTCTGTTCTATTTAAGGGAAGCGGGGACATCACCTGCCCCCGAAGTTGTCGAATTTTACGTCCGCAAAGTAAACATCTACCGATGGCACGTTTGACAGAATCGGTCCCTTTTAGAATCCAGAATTTTTGACGGATTGCACCCAGAACTTGGGCTGTCCCACAATGGCCTTCCAATTCATGAAAGCAATGTATGATTAATTCCATCACGGGATGATTGTATGGAAGAATTGACGGGTGTTTTAACAATTCACAAAAATGTGAGTAGTTTAGGCGACCACCAACGCGCGTCTTTTGAATTCGGTTTGAATTTTTCGACCTCCGAGGGATTTACCTTTTCCGAGTCTTCTGAATGCTGAACACCCTGATGGCCTGTCGGATTTAACAAGTCGATTCTTCGTAGCAATATCTCGATTCTCACAGAATTGCAACGGGAGTTCCGTCCGGAAAATCTATCTTCTTCCGACCACATCTCTGACGACCGCGCCGCGATATTCTCCAAATACAAGAACGGCTGAGTCGTTTATTTTTTACTTCATACCGTTGGTCTCGCTTAAAATCGTTTCCATACCGTTACAAACGTTTCAAGTTTATTTGCTTAACAATGGTAGTCGATCCAGGGTCCTCCAGACATTGGGCAAAAACCGCCCCGCGACGGGTACGAACCTGGGCAAGAAAGCGATGGTGCAATTGTCGCTACCAATATACCATTGACGCGCGGCCGTCAGCTTGACAAAAATGATAAAGTAACCGAAAGGCGCTGTGTAAATGACTACTGCGATAACTCTTCTGCTGTCAAATCACCACCCGCCAAACGCGCAAGGAGTTTTATAACTGTATTGGATGGTAACTACGAGGACGAAGCCTGCGCGTCATGTTTTAGGCTTCTTCAGAAAATCTTGAAGATGGACAGGGATATTAGGAATCTAAGAATTGAGATGGTGAAGCTGATGAAACTTCCTCACTATTCACCCGAAAGGAGAAAGATGGCGATGTCGGAAGTTCAGAAGATGACCAGAAAAACGGCCAAGACCCTGTCTCATGTGCGAGCGAAAAATAACCGAAGGACATCCCAAAAAACCAGGAGACGTCTCAAAGCATCCCGAAAAGACCAAGTATGTCAGAGCGTCAGCAAGGAAGAGCAGAGTCCACACAGAATGCAAGCAAATGCCTCACTGCGAAAAGAGGTACCACATGACCAAGACGCCTCGATAAACGGGGAACCTTGTGGTAGCTATACCATGACAACTGTCTCTGAATTGGACATTGTGGACAACAAGAATTTTCGCAATGCAGACTCTGCGTATAAAAACAAACGACAGCGCCCTATTGATCGCAATAAATGCATCATCGTAAAGGCTATGCCTGAGTCTTCTTCAGACATCCAAAAGAACAGGATAAACCATGATAAAGAATTATTCCAGCACTACCTCAAATCCCTATTACAAGAGAACGAGAACATCACCGTATTAAAAGCTTTCAGAATAGGACCAGTTAAGGTTTTGAAGGGCGGGCCGGACCATCATAGACCATTAAAAATCATTCTCGAAAGTGAGGAACAAGCTCTATTACTGCTGAACAGTAAATCCAGCACTGCGAGATGCCCACCCGACAACTTTCTTTCAGCGGATTTCTCACCGGCCGAACGGGAGAAATGGAGGGAGCTCAAGGCCGAACTCCTCAGAAGATACAATTTTGGCAAGAGGAACCTAAGAATATTGAATGGGAAAATAGTAAATGTTCGGAGCTCATTCCTCTGGAGACAAACAATAACACTGAGCATAATGAACAACCAGATAATAAGGAAATAACGCTCCTATCTGACAAACCGATCACAGGAAACGACGACCAACACACTAACATTCAGTCCAATTAAACACCAGTAGACTCGGAAGGGGACGATAGACTTGAAAACTCGCACGAAATATCCAGCACCCTTGACCCAAAAATCGTTCGGGAATCTGCCCGGGCTAAGCTCCGCTTTCTTTATGCAAATGCTCAGAGTTTGTTCCAGAAGCTAGATGAACTGAAAGTGTGGATAACGGATACGCAGCCGGATGTCATTTCTATCACAGAGACTTGGTTCCAGACCGAAGTCTTGGATGCCGAAATTACACTCGATGATTACGAACTTTTTCGCCGGGACAGAGTGCTTAAAAAAGAAGGGGGAATAGCAGTCTGCGTCAAGAGAGGAATGATCGCGTCGGAACACAAAACCGATTGCTCCCGCGACTGTGAAGCAATTCGGTTAAAACTGCGGATGCGTGGCTTACCTAATTTGAATTTCCTGACCGTATATAGGCCGCCCAATCAAACTGCTGAGGTTGACGAGGCAATGTTTGGATTAACTAAGGAGGTGTCACAAAACCAAGAGGTACTGATAACCGAAGACTTCAACGCACCTATGGTCGACTGGAACAATTTATTAGTAAACGGTTCGCGAAATTCGTTTGATTCCAGGCTCTTGAAACTCACGGCTAATCTCTTTCTGGTACAAAACGTCGCGTTCCCAACCAGGATCAGAGCGGACCAAAGAGCAAATTGTCTGGACCTTGTCCTTACAAGAGACCCAATTAGCCCTGGCGAACTTAGGTCCATAACACCGCTGGGTAAGAGCGACCATGTCATGCTGTTTTGGGAATACCGCCTATGCAGCCAACAAGTGAATACGACTGAGCATCGGCTGAATTTCTGGCGGGGCGATTTTGCCGCCATGAGAAGGGAATTATCGGCAGTGGACTGGAATGATGTTTTTTCCGGACATCCGGACGTTGATTGGAACACTCTCAAAGGAGTTTTAACAGACATCATGTATCGGAACTGTTAGACAAAGAGAGTCAAAAAGAATATTAGTCCTGCCTGGATAACGCGGGATATAAAGAAAGAAGTAAAGCGGAAGAACAAACTATGGAGAAGGTATGCAACAACAAAACAACCATCTAATTACGAGCAGTTTCGGCGAAAGCGAAACGAGGTAAGATCGGCTGTCCGCAGGTCGCGGAAGGAGTATGAAACGCGAGTTATGGAACGGGCCGTCGATAAGCCAAAAGTGCTCTTCAGTTACATCAACAGTAGTTTAAAGAACAAGGAGACTATCTTAGTGTTGAAAGGAGAAAACAATGAGGATATGATCGAAAATGACGCTAAGGCAGAACATCTAAGCCGGTTTTTCGTACCTGTTTTTACTGATAAAACGGACTTTGACGAGGCTGGATTGCCTGCTGGGACAACCGACAAAATAATAGAAAACATCGAATTCACAGAAGAGAATGTCAGGAAGGAACTTCTAGCGCTTAAGGAGGATAAGTCTCCGGGTCCCGACCAAAGTCCGGCAAAAGTTCTGAAGGAGTTGGCTTGCGAACTCGCCAGACCGCTTTTACACATCTTCAGGTCGTCCTTTGACCGAGGCATTCTCCCCTCTGATTGGAAAGTGGCGAACATATACCCCATTCACAAGGGTGGATCTAGAGCAAGTACAAGCAACTATCGGCCGGTGAGCCTAACGTGCATTTGTTGCAAAGTCATGGAGAGAATAGTCAAAAAATCCATAATGAAGTTCCTTGAAAAAAATAATTTCATTGCTAGTTCTCAACATTGCTTTCGACGAAATCCCTTCTGCGTAACTAATATGCCTTATTCAACGGAACATTGGTCTCGCTCGTTAGACGCAGGAACAAAGGTCGATATCGTTTACATTGATTTCAAGTAAGCCTTTGATAGTGTTCCACACCACCGGTTACTTTACAAGGTCCGAGAGTCAGGGATAAGGGGAAACCTTTTAAACTGGGTAAAGGACTTTCTGACTGGTCGATCGCAATCTGTGTGCATTGGTAGTGCGAAGTCATCGCCAGTGCCAGTCGTGAGTGGAGTTCCTCAGGGCACTGTACTCGGACCAGTACTATTTTTAATTTATGTCAACGACTGTATGAATGGACTGGACGGCAATGGAGTCATGTTTGCCGATGACCTCAAGTTATGGCGAGCGATCAACGGGGAAAATGATAAACGGGCCCTGCAAGAAGGACTGAACCGCCTATGCGAATGGTCTGAGAAATGGCAGTTGAAGTTTAACCTTGAAAAGTGCGTCACGCTGCGACTCAAAACAGCTGGAAGTGCCGACGGAGAGGATCACCATTACCTGCTTGGTGGAAGGTGCCTTTCAAATGTGACCCAGCAAAAAGATCTTGGGATCAACATTTTGTCGACTCTTAAGCCTTCCACTCAGTGCGTTAGGGCGGCCAAAACGGCAACTAGTGTTCTCTTTGCCATTAAACGAACTTTCGTAGACATAGATAAAGAGTTATTTGGAAAAGTATATGGAGCATTCATTCGTTCGCACCTGGAATATGCAATCCAAGCGTGGAGCCCGTGGCTAGAAAAAGACTATAAGTTGCTAGAAAGAGTTCAGAGGAGAGCGACAAAAGTTGTGAAAGGCCTCAGGACTTTACACTACAACTGCCGACTTAGTGATTTTAAACTCTTTCCTCTTGAGTACAGGCAGGTTCGAGGTGATCTCATACAGGCCTATCGGATATTGAGAAACTGCGACTGTGCCCTACACCTGGACGATTTCTTCACCCTGGCCACTACAACATACCTGCGTGGGAACTCCCTAAAACTTAGAGGATCCCGATGCCGCCTGGACGTTCGAAGATTCTGTTTTTCACAGCAACTCGTCCTTGCCTGGAACGGGCTTCCCGAGGACGTAATAATGGCGGATACCACAGAGACGTTCAAGCAAAGACTACATGTATATTTGCTTGGACAATACCGCTTGTCTGGACAGAACAGATCTGTGGTGCCAACCCAACGACTTGCATCCACCTACCGCTAATGCGGATGACTGTCATTGCATTTTACCGATATCATCTACAACTAAAGGTGTCCGAGTTTCGGTTCTGCATTGTCAATGAAAAATATTCTGTTATGTGTATATATTACTGACAACATTTTAGTACCGTGTTTATTTAAAGTTACATATTGCATGTACCGTTTGCAACAGGGTTTTCAAAGGCATTGCCTATGCCCTTAAAATATACTGACCCATTATTCCTTCAATCAAAACCGGACATAACTTTCTCAGCCCAATATTTTTCACGGAATTTATTTTCTGGTAATCTGCTGGTGTGGTCTGCAGAATATCCAATTCTTCTGAATAGTGCTTCCTTTGTATAAGCTTTATCAAGCTAACGCTAGCTTGGCGCATTTCGGATACTCGAATAGGACCCAACATCAGCGTCTCCTGAGGTGCCTTGCCAGTGGTGACTCTGACGTACTGCTTGAAATGCAGGAGCCACACTACAGCCCTTTGTAGTCTTGTCCAACTTGAAAAACGCATAACTAATTCATCTAAACCATCACATTGATTTAATACATGAAATTGGGCTGCTGTCCTCTTGAATTCCAAGTCATTAGGCTGTCCTACGGGAGGTTGAACAAGGTTGAACTAAAAATTCCAGACCGTCCAACCATCTACGTACCAGCGCAAAGTTGCACGTACCGAGAGAAGCAATGTCTGCTGGGTTGACGTCCGAACTCACGTATCTCCACTGAGAGGTCGCGGACAGATCATGTATAACCGTCAGTCGGTTGGCCACAAATGTACAGAACCTGGTTGATTCATTGTGTATATAGTAAAGGAATATCTTATAATCGGTCCAGAAAGTTATTGTTTGGAAGTATCCATGGGTGCTCGACCGGATGAGATCAGCCACGCGCACAGCCAGGGTAACAGCTGCCAACTCTAAACATGATATAGAGACGGCTTTGAGGGGTGCAACACGTGCTTTCGAATAAAAGAGTGAACAGTGTAGATTTCCTGTGTCGTTAATAAAGCGAGCATATGCTACTGCACTGTATGCTACTTCCGAGGCATCGAAAAACACGTGCAGTTCGGCTCGCATCGGATCGCTGATATCTTTCGGCTTTAGACATCGGCCCAGCTGAAAAGTCTTCAGGCTCCGTAAATTAGAGATCCAGTTTTACCAACGAGAGTTCTCGGCGCCAGATAGTTGCTCATCCCAATTCAGTCCGTTTTTGCATAAGGATTGCAGTAAACACTTCCCTGGTATCAGCCAAGGCGAAACGAAGCCCAGAGGGTCATAAAGTGAGGACAAACAAGAAAAAATTCCCCTACGAGTGGGCGGTTTTTCGGGAATATTGAAACTTATCA
Organism: Spirometra erinaceieuropaei; assembly: GCA_902702965.1. Lineage (NCBI taxonomy): Eukaryota > Metazoa > Platyhelminthes > Cestoda > Diphyllobothriidea > Diphyllobothriidae > Spirometra > Spirometra erinaceieuropaei. The sequence continues at coordinate 19,636 of CACRXP010001634.1, read as the reverse complement.
TCAGAATATCGAAATTCGTGCCCCACTGCAACCTCAATGTTCGTTAAGTAGGTAGGGGATCGGCGACAATATTTCGCATAACAGAAGAACGTTCAGTCGCACTAACGACCGAGAGTATATGCCGGCCATTAGAGGCCCAGTTCCGCATACGAAAGCCGCCTTGAGAAAGAAGTTTACAAATTTCGTCCACAAAACATTTGGCGGAATCGACATCACATAACGAGACTAGACAATCATCAACGTATATAATCTGGTAGATCGCTCTGCAAGTTGACGAAGACTAAGATGAATCGAAATCTTCAACAGTTATTTGTAGCGCAAAGGCGGCACAAAATGACGAAGAAGTCATTCCGAATGGGTGAGATGTCCACTGAAACTCAACTGGCTCTCCTTCAAGGTCGTCATTTTCCCACCACAAGAATTTCATAGTAGGTCGATCAATCGGGTCCACTTTCACTTGCAGGAACATTTCCTCTATATCCCCTGTCACTGCAATACGCTCAAGTCGGAAACCCAACAACACACTTACTAGCTTAGCGTTTAGGTTAGGTCCTTGGCATATATTGTCATTTAAAGACACGCCCTGTCACTTGGCAGCACACTAAAATATAACACGAATTTTTTCTGGTTTTCGGGGATTGACAACCGGATGGTGTGGTAAGTACCAGTGTCTCGTAACTGGAAACACTTTGTTGCCGTCAACTCGCTCGATGTATCACTTCTTCATGTACGAACGGAATGTCTGCTCACATTTCCGAAGTAATTCGGGATCTCGACCCAACTTACTCTTGAGATAGATTAGTCGTTTACGCGCCAACTTTGAAACGTCAGCAGGTAAATAAGCCTGTTCCGGAGAGCCAATTTTCTTCTTACAACTGAAAATTGTCCGGTAAATTCTGCGTACTGTTTCGCCAAGGAAGTGGCAGTTGGTAATGCTCTTCTATGATTGTAACGGAAGATCGCACAATAGCCAGTGCCCGTTTGTCATCTAATGAGTGACTCGCAGTCGTTGTTGAAGTGTCCGAAAACTCCGAGTCGTATAGCTTCTTGATGTTGTGCGTCACATCCTCTTCTTGATTTACAATGCAGTGGCAGACAGCCTTCTGTTTTTGCCTGCCACGTGAAGACCCAAGCAAC